>MU622246.1:337492-399446 GCA_025399235.1 Backusella circina FSU 941
TAGCCGATAGTTATCGTACAACAAATTTGGAAACATCAACCACTCAACATGTCCCGACATATGTATCCACACCTATTTGGACATCCAAAGTTCAGCACAGAGAACCTGGTGTAATTAAACTTTATTCTAGAGACTGGTGGAATACGTTTTATAATTGACAACAATTCAAAAAAAAAAAAATATGCCCATTAATAATGCTTTTTCTTTAAAAAGTGGCTGTTTACGGCTCTTTCAATGGAATCAAGAACCATATGATCGTATTAGGTACTTTCTTAATTGCAATTGGCCTGTTCCTCTGTACCATGGGCTTCCGTCAGTGGAAACTAATGTTGGCTGTCATGGGGCTTTTAACCTTTGGATTCCTAGGATGGATTGCTCTTGCGAACTGTAGACCAGAAAACGGTTACCCAAACGACACTATTGTTATGATTGTAGTTCCAATTCTATCGGTCTCGTTGGTGACATTATTTATTTTGTCTTTTGGAATATTGCATTTTACCTTGCTGGAGGTAAATAAATGCGATTTGTAGAAATCGGTGTTCTCGGGTTGCCTAATCTTCTTTTTTTTTTTTTATTATTAAATAGCTTTGGGAGGTCTTGAGCTTGCCATATTTATTTGTAGCTGGAAGTATAATTTTGTTATAGAAAACGTAAGTATTGAAAGTTCAATCAATCTTCCATTAACTTGAATGTTTCCCATGGCTATTGTTGTTATACAGTTGATTGGTAGATCAAGCTTTTTATCTGGTATGGCTGTGGTATTTGCCATTGGTACATACTTTGTATTGAAGTATTTTTTGATATTCTCAACGTCTTTTGTTGGTGCTTACATTACTTTCCTGGGTATTGATTGTTTAGCAAGAAAAGGCTATATCGCGAGAATCGAAGGGATTTTGAATGGAAATGGCCATAGCCGGATCGAATACACTGTATCTACTATTGTATATGTCTTTTTGGAAATGACGTTGGTTTTGTTCTTTGCTTCGTTTGGTTGGCAAACACATTTTAATGTAAAGTTTATTCTAAATCCAGTTGCTGATAAAAAGGGAGATACATCCAAGGCGGAATCTATTAAAAAAGAAACACCTCAAAGTGAAGGAGGTAGCGAAAAAGGTAGCGAAAAAGGTGGTGAACAAGGTGGTGAAGAAACAGGTGAGCAACAAGAGGAAGCAGGTGAGCAACAAGAGGAAGCCACATCTTCAGCAACAACTCAATCAAGAGTTCCAACGCAACCAACTTCATTTTCAGCTCCATCAGTACATACATCTTTTAATCCACCACCACCTCCTCCTCCTCCTCCTCCTCCTCCAGGAACAGCAACTACCATACATACCACTTCCGCTTGTTTTACCATTTCTCTTGGCTAGGCTTATATAATATTCATGTTCATGTCCATTTTCCTGAACCAACGTAAATTAGCTGTTCAGGGCGCCCTTCTTCAAAGCTAGGAGGCTCCACAATTGCAACAGAAATATTGTACCATCCTCCAGGACAATTGTATCTCCAGATTTGTTCTCCAGTATCACTATCGATAGCCATGATTTTACCTCTTGAACTTCCAAATACGATGGGTTTTTCATTTATAATAACTTTAGATCAATTCATTGTAGACATATTTCAGTTAATAACATAAGGAATGCTAACTGTGAACCTGATTCCAAGATGTTTTTTTATTTATTTATTTTTAGATCAGGACATTACTAATATCAAAGAATAGGTCAAAAAATGTTGAGGAAATATAGACCCATTTTCAAGAAACAACGTAAATTGCTCTACAGGGCACACTACATCAAAGCTAGGACACTCCACAATTCCAACAGAAATATTGTACCATCCTCAAGGACAATAAAATCGACAGATTTGGGCCCCAGTATCACTATCGATAGCCATGATTTTACCTCTTGAACTTCCAAATACGATGGGTTTTTCATTTATAATAACTTTAGATCAATTCATTGTAGACATATTTCAGTTAATAACATAAAGAATGGTAACTGTGAACCTGCTTCCAAGATTTTTTTTATTTATTTGTTTCTGATTACGAGGACATCACTAATATCAAAGAACAGGTCAAAAAATGTTGAGGAAATCTATGTCCAGACTTCCTTTAAGAAATATTTGTCAATTCCTCTACATGGGGACAAGAAGATGTATTTTATTTCATTCACATTAAATCCAACTGAACATATAGCTCACAGTATTATCTTTCTCTTAGAGCTTCAAAAAAATCAGATAGCCTTTGGGCCCCAGTGGATTTATTTTTCGGTTGCCCATACGATCACTTTGGGTAAGTTTACTTTTATAAAAAATACCCTTATTTTAAATTTAAATTTGAAAAGTTATGTTTGTGCTCTCTTCTGGCTTCTTCTTACCACCTGGAGTCATTAATACTCTACTCGAACTTGCGTCTCCTGACCGGCTGTTGCCATCCTCTCCCATAGACTACCCGACGTCGTAAGTTTTTATAATTTTATCAATGTTTATTTAATGGGTTACTCACTTGTTTTTTCATATATTTCCCTTCTTCTTGGTTCTGCTCTGGTATAAATACATGTGGTCTACTCGTATATCTGATCTCTATGCTATTCCCTTCTTGATTCTGCTCTGGTATATACTCATCTACTAGTCTATTTTGGTCTCTATGACATGCTCTTGTAACTTCTACCGGTGCTTCCATCTGATGCATAGTATGGACAACATGCTTGCACACTTTGATTCTCTACTCTAATGATTGTCTTTATTTATATATACAATTTTTTTTATTTTTTTATTTTCTTGAAATAAACAATATGAAAATACTTTTTAATAATATCTGTTTTTAATAGTGAAAGGAAAACTGCTAACAAGGATATTAGACATAGAGTGTATAACGTTTATCTAGGTTTCTCCTGGAACAAATAGTAAAGATAACAAATCTGCTGAAATCATGGTATCTGTCATCTTCTTGGATTATAGCTATTGCCCATTTTTATTGAACAAGTAGTATGGCACAAACATTGATATACAGCTTTGGAGAGTGGTATTTAACACGGCGTAGCTATAGGTTTCCGATGAATGCTCGAACACTTAATCGTACATTTACTTATTTCAGAACACTGGAATAAAGGTTACCTCCGAATATGGCAAGAGGTTAATACATCTGCAGTGTAATCTTTCGTTTGAAGAACTGCTAAAAAATAATCAAAAATATACTATCAGAGTAATAATAAGGCTAAGGTTTACCATGACAACCCTTTAGTGGAAGTTACCTAAGTGATCATCAAGATCGTCAAAAGATAACACAATAAACAGGATTTCTAGACTGCCTTTGCGCATTACGATTTTTATTTTTGCGTACTTTCAAAAGCAGTCTAAAAATCCAGAAGTTTAGATTTTCCATATTTGTCGAGTAACCCAACGCTTCATGAAATGAAAATCTTTCAGAATGTTATTCCAGAAAACACACTATTGGCGATCTTCGCATATTTCAGAAATACTTTCAACGTTTTGCATTAAGTATTTTTTTTTTTGTTTGTTTGTTATTCACCAAGTTATGACGCTTTTTTATCACAACTTCCTGAAAGAGATGCAGCAGCAAAGGACAACAACTCTCTCAACCTTGATGGAGTAAGTAAAGTTCCCCTGAATTAGTTAGAGGCAATGTCCACTATTATTTCTTGCATTGAATTTTCAAAAAATAAAAACTAAACATTGTCAAAATAAGAAACAATGATTCGACTTGATAAAAGTTGATAAATTAGAACTGGATCTTAATATCGAGGTAAATTTTAATTGAATATCAACTGTAATAGTTACTCTCGAACATCACATTTTATATTTTCAGATTCACCTCCAACGGGTATACAAAATCACAAAAACCTAAATTTTAGTTTTAAAGGTCTTTTTCTGCACCAAACCATGGCATAATAAGCACTCTCGTAAGTGCTCTAAGGGAAATCGGCTATTAGCTAATGAATGGTATATACATGAAGCACCATTGTAATAGCTTTTTTATATAGATGATGAGAGCTCTAGATAATGTACTGTATTCGGTTGAATATGTGGCAACTTGTTATGTTTAAGATGGTTATCATGTTGATTTGATCCAGCATTAATAGAACTGATGTTAGTATTTAATCTGCGAGTAATCATCCATTATCAAAGTCCATCGAGAAAAAAGCACACTTTGTTATTTCCACACTGATGAGAAACCCAAAAACCACTGACAGAAACCTCATCCAAGACAACTTGGAGGCTGAGGACTTTCTACCTGAAACAACAGCTAATGATATGTTTGAAGGTGTCACTATTACCAATGCCCAAGAAGTTGCCGGTCGTGGTTTATTAGCTACTTTGACTCTTTCTCAAGCAATTTCGGATAAACTACCTGGAAAATTCCATAATGTCCATGCGATCAATGTATTTTTAGGAAACCAGGAATGGATGAATGAAAATTATGCTAGATATCAAAACAGACGCCTAGCAAAAGAATGCAGTGAACTACTCGGAAACTGGCAAGACCAAGGACAGTCTATTGTATTAGTCTCTGCTTTACCTGTTGGGGGTAATAAAAGCATTGAACATGTAGGAACCCATAGTGATGGATGCAAGAACGCATGTGCTTGTGTTGTATGCCACTGCAGCTCAAAATCTGTATGTTGTACTGCCTCTCAGACCATGATGATAGTACAGTTTGTAATTGCTGATATTCCCAGACCAGAAGCAGCACAACTCATTACTAAACTTCGAAAGAGAAAGATTGAAGTATGGATGATTACAGGTGATAATGAAAGAACAGGTCAAGTTATTGGTGAAAAGTTGGGTATTCCAAAGGGTTACGTTTTGGCTGGTATCAAACCTGAACAAAATTCAGACAAGATCCGTAATTTACAAAGACGTGGTACTCGTGGTCATTCAGTACATTGTTTTTGGAGAAAGAATGAAAGTCAACCAGAGACTGCTGTAGTTGCCATGGTTGGTGATGGTATTAATTATTCCCCTGCTCTTGCTCTAGCTGATGTTGGGTAAGTTTTATATATTTAAATGTTAAACTTGAACAAATATGCTAACTTGGATCTTTTCAAGTATATCTGTCGGTTCTGCTACGGATATTGCTATTGAAGCCGCTAGCATTGTATTGATCCGCAATAATTTGATGGATCTTTTGACAATGTATGATATATCAAAAACTGTAGTGCATCGTATTCGCTTGAATTTCCTATGGGCTTTTCTTTATAACGTATTTGTTATACCCATTGCTGCCGGTATACCATATCCTGCTTGTGGTCAGGGACTCCCAACCTATGTTGCTGGTTTGGCCATGATTGCATCCAGTGTGAGTGTTGTGTGTTCTAGTTTACTGTTGAAACTTTATAAGGCACCAAAGATTGTAGAAGAGTCTCATCAGCTTAAGATTTAGAAACCCCCCCTCCTCCTCTATAACTATATTCTATTGCATTTTAATATTCATTACGTTAATTCACAATTATAAATAAACAAATCCCAGTAAATAAATAAACAAAAAAAAGTATTACTATAAATGTTGCATGATTGTCTTTTGTAGTTTTTGGTTGTAGCATTATTAAATAAAAATAGATATCATAGGCCAAGGTGCTCTTTTTTTTTTTTATTTGGGGAAAAAAAAAAAAAAAAAAAAAAAATGTAGTGAATAATATCCTCTCCCTCTCTTTATTTTTGTTTGCGATTATTTTAAATGCATGCTTCGTAAAAACAAACAAACAAATTTAGAGACGATAAAAAATGTTGTATATAAAATCACGATTTTATTTTATAATATACAGATTTTCTTATATTGACGAAAGTAATGGAATGGTAATCTTGTATCATCCACATAAAGTTGTCTTAGTGATTTACATTGAATACGGATAAGGGCAAATGCTAAATCCAGGTCCTTTCTCCATTGAAGTTCTATCAGCTCATCCACAGTAGCCAGCCTACGATGATTTTTTTCTTTGACCAAACAAAAATCTGTTATATCTGTTTGATTTTCAATAGAGGGAACAACACTCAAAAAGTGGTTGCGTGTCCTAAAGTAAAATAGATATAACTTCTCCAACCGATTATTTGAAAGAGTTAGTGTGACAGCTCCCTCGCCTGGTGATAGACTTAATTGTGTTAAAGAGGTGCATTGATCACTGACAAATTGACAAAACTCCTTCATTTGCGTGATTCGTGAATCTCGTAGGTCCAGGATCTCCAATGCTAACCCTTTAATTTCATATTTTCCAAGTTGTACATCCGCTTCTCTTAAGCACAGTCGTTTTAGGCGTGGCATCTGTTGCATAAATTCGTCGATAACAAAATGGGTATAAGGGTGCGCATCCATAAAACCCCTTGCAAACCACAGCTCAAGATCGACAAGATTGTTACAGTAATAAATTCCCTGAATCACACCCGGCCATGTTAAACGCTGGTTCCCTACTCGAATCTGTAACCTCTGAAGTTGCTTCAGAGGACATTTTGCAATCGAATTTAAAAACTGTGTGGATCTATTGAGATCGTATGCATTGAAGTCGTATTCAAATTGACGGACATTACATTCCGACCTACCCAATTCATTTATCAATGCATCCGAATATAAATAACATGCATTCTCTCCTTTTAACGACAGTTTTTTTAATGACGACAGTTGTTGTACAAGCTGGACAATGGCATCCATTTGAAGGTAAGTGTTTATATTGGAAATGATGGGCTCTGATATCTCTAGATTTTCTAAAAGACGATAATTCTTGGATATATATCTAAACCAATAGGAGACGTTGGGTATCCCCTTAAGAGACAGTGACTTTAATTTTATCCTGGTACTGTGATGCATGACATTTGTACTAGGTGTTTCACTTTGAGAATTGGTGAACATCAGACATAAGGCCTCCAATTGGGGCACGGTGCTATGAAGTGTTTTTAAATACTGATCCACATCCAAGCCAGTATTCGCATTGGGCTGTCCACAAAATATATCGAGCGTCAAGTACTTCAAAAAGGGCATATTTGGAAAGACAGTAAATAACTGATTTTCTTCTTGTGAAGTATGAAAGATGCGTAGTTGGGTCAAACGGGAAGCAAATGACACATAATGAATATACTTGCAATGTAACGGTGCTATGCTTGTTAAATTCTTCCAGCTCTCAAAGACTGACATGTTGTTCAAGTTTACCCATTGAGAGCTGTCGAATTCCAGCACCTCTAGCCTGGGACAAAGGTCACTCAAAGTATTTAACTTGTCTTGTGTGAGTACAATGATTGGGTAGCACATACCATATGAGATAAGCCGTAGTTCTTTAACTAAGTAACCCACTTCGGTGTGTTCTTTCCTTTTTTTGTGGGTATTTCGGGATCGATGTAGCGTTTGTAAAAAACTATCAAATTGTAAAGTGTTTTTAATGTCCACTTTTTTATAAAACTGGCGTTTGATACAGTTGTACCAATGACGAGATACACTCATACAGCTGAAGCAATCATATCTTGATAGGTAGAGGGATACTTCAGTTAGAAGTTCTGGTAATATGTCATTTGTTTTCATTACAATATCAAAAAAGATGTTGGAAAAGAATAAAGAAGAGTAAGGAGAAAAAAAATAGGACAGATAAAGAAAAAACAAAAAAATCAGAAGAAATCAGAAAACTTTAAAGTTAAACAAGGTAGTACTACAATTAAGATTGAATAGTACCATCTTTGGCGTGTCATGCATGCGCAATGGATCTATTTTAAAAAACTAGGTGAGGCTTGGTCGCTTAACCTCATTTGGATATAAACATTTGGATTTCAAGTTTTCGCAAGTATTGTTTTTTTCTCTTACAAGGTGTAATCAAGATATATTTCATATTTCAATTCTACTTTTTCATGTTGTATTTATTATATTTCGAAAATGAGGTTCTCTTTTCTTTTTGTTAAATTTTAATAACAAATACGAGCTGTATTAATTTGAAGCTTTGTCATACTTTCAATATTCGAAAAGAAGGAAAGAACACAGATCACAACTGTGTACTATCTTTTTTAAGAAAATGAGAAAGAGCTTCAAATTATTGAGAAAAGTTTTTCAAATTGTTAAAAAAAAAATTCAAGCTATTGAGAAAAGGTTGATGAGAAGAAAATTGAGTCAAAAGGGAGGCTAAGTTCATAGTCCAATCCAATGAATGATAACACAAGGGTGTATGTTTAAACTTCTAAATGGACCCCGTTTATCATCAGCTTTAATTGTCATTCAATAAGACTGCCTTAAGTTTTATTCAAGACAATGTAAACTGTTTCCATTTTATTAAAATGAACAAGTTTTCATATAAGCTATGGCAACTACATTTATTAGAATAACTTTAGATCAATTCATTGTAGACATATTTCAGCTAATAACATAAGGAATGGTAACTGTGAACCTGCTTCCAAGATTTTTTTTATTTATTTGTTTCTGGTTACGAGGACATTACTAATATCAAAGAATAGGTCAAAAAATGTTGAGGAAATCTATGTCTAGACTTCCTTTAAGAAATATTTGTCAATTCCTCTACATGGGGACAAGAAGATGTATTTTATTTCATTCATATTTAAACCCAACTGGACATGTAGCTCATAGTGCTCTCTATAGTTATCAAAATATCAGATAGCCTATGGACTCTAGGTTGATTTTTTTTTATTATTATTATTGCCGGAGGAACGATTTTTTTCCAGTAAGTCAACTATTTCATGTAAATACTTAGTATCTTTCTAAATCTAGTATCCTACTGAATTTATTGGTAAACGCCCTCTCCTGGCTTCCACTTTACCACCTGGGTTGTTAAAATCCCCGTCTCTATCGCCCACTAGGTCGGCTATTGCCGGCTCTGTCTATAAGCTTGCAGATGTCGCAATTTTTTATATTTTTATCAATATTATTTAGTGGGTTACTCATTTTATTTTATATATATTTCCCTTCTTCTTGGTTATGCTCTGGTATACATACTCATGGTCTTAACTGGTACACGCTCCTCTACTGGTTTATTCTGTTCTCTATGCTATGCTCTTGTGGCTTCTACTTGTGTTTCCATCTGATCCGTGATATTTACAACATACTTGCACATTTTGACTCTCTACTCTATTGATTGTCTTTAGTTATTTATATAATTATTATTTTTTCTTATTAGTTTGTAATTTTTTCTCAACTTCTTAAAAAAAAACAGTAAAAGCGGGACTTTTGGTCTCATAAAAAAGCTGCAACCGAGATTTAGTTTTGAACAAACTTTTTATTAAAAAAAAAAGAAAAAATACGAGAAGGGTTTAATTAGAAAAGGATATAGCTTTTTTTCTGTGTGTGTTTTTTCAGTTCTTCTTTCCTGTTATAGATATACGAAAAAAAAAGAGAGAAAGAGAGAGAGGGAGGGAGAGAGAGAGAGAGAGAGAAAAAAAAGGGTATTATTAAACTTGTACAGTCTTATTTTTTGATTTGATACGCCAGTTAAACGAAGTCATCCTCTTCACAAAGTTCTGAGTTGCATTGCTTCCTAAACCCAACGATTCCTCGGACGCATTATTCAAAAGATGCACATTTGTTGAAGTATGATAAGGGAAATTTGCCTGAATACCATCACCCTCTGTTAATTTGAGATTGGCAGAAGAGACTCTACGGAGCTGTTTCTTTGTCTTGTTATTTCCAATTTTTATAAATTTTCCAACCTCCTTTTGCATATCATCCTCATTCTGCATACTTCTTCGCTTTGATAAAGTGGATTCCATGACTGATCTACGTTTCTTTTTCTTTGAATGCTTTGTCAAACGGTACTTTTTACTGTTACTTTTATCCTCTTCCTGTCGCACTGGAGGTTCGGGTAATGGTTTTTTAGGTTTCTTCTGTTTTATATCCTCTGATGATAAAGAGTAAAATGAATCGGATGATTCGGTGCTAGATGTGCTCGTCTTTCTTGTCGTATCAGTAGGAAATGGATATCCCATCTCATAAACGGGTGAAGGTTCTGGGCTATGTGGCATGTCTTTATGCATCATCCTTTTACCCGTACCCGAAACAAGAGATGATATTCTGGTAAGTGAGCTTTTCGTCATTGAATCCGGAGAGAGAGGTGGTGAAAGAGGAGAAACTGGAGAAACTGGAGAATCAGGTTGTCGATTTCGTAATGAAGAGGATCGTTGTGGCACTGATTTTAGTGTAAGATGCGTGCGTTGTTCAGCACCAAGTGGAACGTTACTAGGAGGAGGTGGGAAAAGCTGAGAGAATGGCGACGCATCTGAAGAATTTTCTAGAGCAATCTTATCAAATGCAGGCATTAAACTGGTCAACATATCCATTGACTGTCTTTGTTGAGATCTTCTCTTGTTGGGTTTGAATGGGAGTTCAGGTAACTTTGGTGAAGTATTTAGATCAATATTAACCGAAAAATCCATATCAAATAGACTCATAATTTCATTGGCAAGGTTTTGAGAGACAATACCCGATGTAATCCCCGTATCACTAGTCCAGCTAAGACGGTTTTTGCTACTACCTGCTCCAAAGCCACTCGTTCTGCGTGCCTGTTTTGCGCTTTGATCCTGAGGTGATTGTAAATGTTGTACTTGTCCATTGTGTGTTTGTGTTTGTAGATAGGTTTGAGGTTGGGGATGTTTTTGTGTTGGTCCCTGTACTTGTATTTGGGGTTGGTTTTGCTGTTGTGGTTGCCTTTGAGGTTGATATTGTTGCGGTTGCGATTGTGGTGTTTTGTGATTATGCTGCAGAGGTTTTTCTTCAGTGACATTAGTTGTAGGAGGACAAACAGGTGTTCGCATTTCTTTTTCGGAAATGGTAGTATTAGGCTGGGAAAACAGAATAGGACTTTGGTCTACTCTATGGATAGGAACAGCAGGGGGAGTAGGAGGAAGCAGCTCGTCATCCTCTGCCAACCAAAGATCATCACCCTGACCATCCTCCTCCTCTTCTTCTTCCTCTTCATCTTCATCATATATATCATTATAGGGATAGGACATTGTTTTAACCGGTCTGAAGGCCTCAATTGTTTGAGAATACTGTGCAAACATCTCTTCTAGACCTTCCTGGGTCATATTTTCAAGAGATCTAGTAATCATATATGAGTTATCGATATACATGTATATACATATTGTAAGAGGGGACCTACTCTGGTGTAAAATATACCCAACGAGTCATCTGTTGTAACCATTCAGCTGGTGTAGTTGTATATATATCATGAATCATATTTTTTATAACAGCAGTCTTTCTGAGTGAATTTAAATCAGGAGGCGCAAATGTTAGCTGGGCTAATTTATAATTTGAAATAGCTGCGAGCTGAATAGGATTATGTGATGGCTTTATACGAGGCGCATCGATGCCCTTGAATATTGAATAGCTTGTCATATTATATAAATATAAAAATGAATAATAAATAAAAAGGGGTATAGACTAACAAGGTAACGAACGTAGATAAGACTAAATGCGAAATGGAATGGAGAAAGATGAGCAAACTTGAAAAGACGAAATATAAAATTACTTTATTGTAATTACTTTATTATTCATTCCCAACAAATTATTACTTTTATATATTCTCGGTTGCACCAAGTACAAGAATTCGTACGAGTTAATATTTATAGAATATTATTTTCACTTGAGAAACCAATAAAAAGGATCGAGTGTTTTTTTTCATTTTGTGTTTTTTTTTCTATTTACTATTATTATTGTTACAATTATATTAAATATCAAGTTGCTCTCTAATAAATTGACGATTTTTCAAAAGGAACAGATCCAAGGCCTCTACACTTGACAGCAAATACATTGGCAGCTTGTTTAAATTTTTTTACAGAGCGGGTTCTAATTTATTATTAGTACTTTTGTATTACAGAATAAAAACTACAATTATACTACTACTTACCCCAGAATGCCTTTAACAAATGCTTCCTTATCTTTAGGCGTTGCTAAAGCTGAAGGGAATCCGTCCTGGTTCATTCATGTTAGTAACCTGTTAAACATGGCCAATCATATGACTTACATTAGCAAGTAACACTTGAAGCCATTGTCGACTTGGTTGTACATATTTTGTAACAACTTTGTATAATGCATCAAACAGCGGAGCTAAAAAGGATCTAGGCACACGGCCACCAATTCCCTTTTTTTTTTTTTAATTAATCCAAAAAGTCGTTTCTCCCTTCTTTACTTTCTTACCGATAGTATTAATTCTATTATTTGAAGGCCCATATTCATCATTAGTCCATCGACAATTTGTGCAATTTGTGGTGCATTTTCCAAGTCTTGGTTAATGAAATCACTCTATAAAAGGAAAAGTTAGGAGAAATAAAAATAGGCTGTTATTATTTATTTTTACCATAAAGCTCAACGCTGCCTTCATAGCCAATCGTTCTGAAAGTCCCATGCCTGATATAGAGAATACAAAGACTGCATTGATCATATCAGATGGTAACTGATAGAATGCAAGGGGACAACGACGGATGGCCTATTTATTTTAAAAAAGAAAAACCATTTAATAATAAACAATATAAAAACAGCACTTTTCATACCCTAGAAACCAGACCAAAATAACTATCAACAACATCAGGGTAGTTTTCCATCACTATTGTTTTGTTTTTTCATGATGTATCAGAAAATAAAAATGACTATATTTCCTTTCTATCCTTCTTTTTACCTTCTGTTCCATTGATCGAATCCAAAGTGATTGTACTCAAAGCACCCAACAAATCCCTTAAACGTTCAGTATGAGATGCCTGGCCCCCATACACTGTCATCATGACAGATGCCGTATCCAACCAGGACGGAAGTCGATTTAATTTATAACCCGCCTGGACCACCGCGGTCAGATCATCAAAACCCAAACTAAGTAATGGACTCGTTGACTTCATTCCCAGCTCAAGGAAATGCGTCAGTGCTTTGACTATGTCCTCATCTCCCCAAACATGTACAATATGGTTCACAGATTCCTTGATGGCAAAAGTAATTTCATTGAATCCCTCTATTGATTGATACATCATTGCTAATTGTCCACTGGCATAGGCATCGTATAGATTCATACGTGCCTCTGTCGATTGGTAGTCATCGTTCGGTGATTGAATGCCTCGACAGCATGCAGAAAGATATTGGAGTTGCACAAGTACGGCTTCTCTTGCGCTTTCAACATCACTGCTCTTAAGTGCTTCTGAGGTACCTTGCAGAATACTACCTGTTAGTGACTGAGAGGAATGTTAGCTCTTCTGTTCTTATGCATTTATAATCAACCAAGAAAAAAAATGATATGATCTTTTTTTTTTTGTGCTAATACTAATTTACCATAAGAGGAGCCATCACATTCTCGGGTGGAAGTACTTGAATCACATCCGCTACTGATTCGACCACCTTTTGCATAATATTTGACTTTATATGAGATTTTGACATTGCGGCATAAACATTCATCAAAGTATCCAACTCTCCAACCAATTCCTGTCGACAAGTATCACAAATATCAGAAAATGCAGAGCTGGCCGATGGCGCTAACACTGGATCGCTTAGACAGGGTACAATGTAATTCATGATTGAATTTAGAAATTCTGGATGAGAATGTAACCATTCTGAAAGTGAACCTAATATACATACATATATTTGAGTTTCTTGTCTTCCCTCTTATAAATACATAATACTATTACCCATGAGTCGCAAAACAGTACTCTTAAGCCGGGAATCACAATCAGCTGGTAATCGTCCCAATACCTCGGGTCCGAAAAATCTACAAATATACTGATTCTCGGTAGTATTGATCTCTTCGGATATACTCTTTAGACAAAAGAGAACTGCCTCTAAATCCTAAATACATACACTTGTTGAATATACTTGATACCTTGCTTTTGTTCTTACAAACCACAATTACCTGTAGTGCAGTTGGTATATAAGCCCATTGGTTGAGTATCTCATTAGCACGATCAAGTAGGATGGAAAGCATATTATTATGTAAAATGTAATAAGGACTGATCATAGTATCACCCAAATCCCTTCTCCAGATAGCGAATTTATCCTTGCATTCTATAACAATATTCCATTCCATTCAATACACTCATCCTCGCTAGTGTTTGTACCATATCTAATTACCTTTATTCCACATATTATAGGTTGGCTGATCGGGGAATCGTGAATTCCTCACCAATATCTTTACCAACTCGCTATAAATAACTAACGCATTATGTCCACATCTCTGCATCCACTCCCCATTCTCTCCAACAATAGTCTCTTTTATAGGCAACACTTCATTATCAATCAATGTCTCTTGTAGTTCGAACCAGAAGTTAAGAGGAATCTCACTCACTTCCTGATCCACAGGAAAATAACCATTGAATCCCGTCAATTGTAATAACATACGCATTAAACATTCGATATTTGGATTTGGTAATTGTTGTGAAATGTACTCGACATGTGCCTCTCCAAATGCTGTAAATAAACTTGCTAATAACTTCCCTACCTCATCATCCTCATCTAATATCATGTACACTGTAAATATTACTCTACACCATCCATGCAATGTATTATAACATACCATTGATACACTCTGTAAACTTTGCCTTCATTCCTTCACTTGTAATACACATCAAAATATCATTTCTAAAAGTGTTGTATCTTGCCCATTTAGGTGATTGAATCGAGTCTATTAATACTTCTATTGCTGATTCAAAGAGTACTTCATCTCCCAGCATTTGCATGATCTTTTGTAATAAAGGATACGTGTCTCTACATTATCACATTAAATGAGCTTTCCCATCTCCATTTTAATCTATGCAAAACAAACAAACATACTCTAATTGTAGACCATAACCAATCCAACTCCGAAGACATTTCATTGCCTTTTGATGTAAATCTGCACTGTTATCTGTAAACAGATACGAGCTTAATGTTGTCAATACATGAGGAATACCATCTTTCAATTCACCCGTTAACTGAGACCTACCATGAAGCCTTTATTAAAACATCTCTCTCCATCTCTTCATTACAACATGACTTACTTTAATGAACCCATCACATCGCTGTTTGATACCTCTTCAGGCACAAGTATAAGGAACTCTAATATTGTCTTATTGATAGCATCAATAGGCACGCCATAGTGTTGTGATCCTCTTTGTAATGTGCTGATTATTTCTGGAATAAAATTGGACCATTTGTCAGGTATTGTATGATATGTATAGGCAATCAACTAGTGTTATATAAAATTGTTACTTCATATCCATACAACATATCTCTTTCTCTCTTACTGCTAAACAGAGTTTGGTGGTGACAAAGATAGGACCGGTGCTGAGTCGTATAATCCAATTTAAGAGCTCTTCTTTTAACCAGTCAATACGATCTTCAGGCAACGTATCCCTAATATATTTATTAAACTACTTTTGATCGTATTATCTGTGTTTTCATTGTTGCCAATCAAATTTACCAATCGCGTGTAATCTTGACTTGAAAAGTATGAGCACCAAAGAACCGACATTGATCGAGCTAAACGAAACAAGGTCAGTATAGTATTTGGTTGTTTTTGCTTCTACTTACCTGTGAGTCTAACAACTCTGAAGCTATTTCCCAAGCATAAGTCTGTTTTTGTAAGAACTGTAATTGATCTTGAATTTGTTTAGCAACAACAGTATCATTCGAACTATAAAGTTGCCCAATAGTCTTTATTTCATTTTTTTGTAAGACACTATCAATAATAATAAAAAGGTTTTTATAGCCTTACTGCTTCTACTTGCTCAATAGTTGGTCTATCCATAATAATAAAGGAGGAAATAAAAACACGCAAAATGGGTGCATCAAAAAACTTTAAATTTGTGAGCTTTGTCTACACACCCGAAGATTTTTTTTTTCTGGGTTATCTGGTCTTTAATCACCATTATTTTTTTGGAAAAAACAAGCCCAATCTTAAAAAGGAAGAGAGGGTAATGGTGAGTTCAACCTACGTAAGAATTTGGGCTCTTTAAAAAATAATTATTCTTCAACTTATCATGATATGTCAATTGAAATAAAAAGGAGATGATTAATGTCAGATTTTCTACCAAAAGTTAAAATACTTACCACCAAGGATTAGATCACAAGGGTATTTCCAGCTCGTGTGGCTGGAAGTACTAAGACAGGCAAAAAAAACAGGGTAGGTTGATAGTATTTGATAGTATTTTATTAAATATATTCATACAATGATTAAAAAACAATTCATTTTTAAATAAACATATAGAGGTCTTTAGATTTTATAAAAGATGATTTTATTTATTTAATTATTATAAAAAAAAAGTAATATAAAGAGAGTACAGAGAGTCCATATTATTGTTTAGCATCATTACAAAAAGGAAGTATATAAAATACAGAAAAACGAGCAAGCAAAAAGACAGAGAAAAAAAAAATAAAAATAAAAAAATATAAGACACTTAGAAATTTAAGATACTTCTTTGACTTAATATAAAAATAATATAAAATGTAATTAGGGAAAGAAAAAAGTTGAAAAAGTGGCGCACTATATATATATTAAAACAACTTGATCAGAGGCTTAAAATAATTGCATTTGGTTCATAGTTCAACTGGAAGTAAAACCTTTTCACTCTTGATTGTTACAAAAAGGAATATTTTATTGGAAAAGTTAAAACCAAACCTAAAACCTTTTTGGATAAGTTCAAGATTTCCACTTTCAACTTAAACTTTTTTCTCCAGGTTCTTTTTCCTCCAGGTTCTTTTTCCTCAATAGGTTAGGATTCAACGTAAAACCGAGCAAATATGTTAAATTTTGCAAATATGTCAAATTTTGCAAATATGTCCACCTTCAACTTTACCTATTCGCCCCAGTGTCGCTGTAAAACAATTACTTGACCCCGAATTTCATTCAAATAATGAAACTGATGATTTAAAAGAACTTGGTTTAATGTACAGATCAGCCCTAAGCAAGGTGAAATCTAAAAAATAATCATTGTTCTTGAAAATATAGAGTTATTGTCAACAGAAGCGCCAATAAAAAAGATCCTGCACGAAGCGAAATGGCAAAACACATACCAACAATATTTAGAGAGTAATGTCATCAATGGTTCAGCTTCCCAAGAAGGATCCTTGGAAGCTAGGAAAAAAGCTGTTGAAAAAAAAATTGGAGAACTATCCGCAACAGAAAAATTTACTCATTTGGCTACGTTTTATGGTGACGATGGAATGTTGAACCTTCAAAAAGCAGAATTTCCAAGGCGATTTAACAAACACTTACACAATATGAAACAAGAGGCTAGCATAAGAGTACAACCTTTGGTTACTCTGGAAGAACGAGACATGCTAATTGAAATTTCCAATTGAAAAGCTAAGTCTGAATTTAAAACTCTATTAGCTACTTGGTACTGCAAGAATGGTTTATCGTTGAATTACAAGTATATCGGATTTACTTTGGCTGCGAGATTTGAGATTTGGTCTACAAAACCTTTGCTAAATAAAAATCACGGTGAGGACTGGTATCGCATACATGTATATTCAAACGTGTGGGATAAAGCCTTCTTAGACGACAACGAGTTCGAAACTAAGCGTTCTGACTGTGTGAGTCAAGTCATAAAGGTTTTGAAAGAAACCAAAAAGGACATAAAATTACAAAAACTTGATTATATACTTCGTGACCTGAACACAGATGATGATATCGTCACAGTGAAAGAAAAGCCGCTTTTGAAGGGCGTGAAATCTGATATCAAAAAACGAGAATTATTGAAGAAGCATGCGTTGTACCTTTGGTCCAAACAAGTCAAAAGCGATGTCCTCATGGAACAGTTAGAATCCATATCTTTTCAATGGCAAGGCACGAAGTTTACTATATATGGCTCTCGCCTGCTATTCTCTGATAAAATCCTTACCTATAAGAAAGGAGTGCTTAATTTTCCAATCTCTATAAAGCATATTCTGGAGTTCTCAAAACTACTGATGGCGATACTCTCGTTAAAGCTAATATTCAAGCTCAATTATGCCAAATTTATCTTGATTTTAGAGGAAAAGTATAAACAAGAGATCGAAGGGCTGAACTTTAATGATGACTCTTTGAATGAAACTCGCTTTGTAAGCAACACCACCAACAGCGACTGCGAAGACGAAGATAACCAAGATAGTGAAGGTGATGAAGATGATGACGGCTTTGTTGAAAGGACAAAGAACAAGTTAGATCGGATGAAACCAGATGAACAAGGTTATGACAAGTAAATATAGCTTTATTATTGGTATTCACAAAATTATTTATAACCTTTTAATTCAATATCACAAAACTGGTTGAATCAGTGCTAATAGCTGTTTAGTTTAACGTTAAGTGTTTACTTTGACAAATATTGTTTAAGTTAAATTAAATGAGAACTCAAACATTTCGAATAAATAAATCTGATAATCAATAAGTACGTAAAACACTCAATTTTTATTTCCTACGGCTTTGTTGTCCATGAAAACAGCCTCATTAGTGTCACCACTTTTATTATTTAAATTTATAATATGAAAAACATAACAAAGGTATACTTTTGCTGTGCGATGAACCCAAATCATCCAAAAAGAATAGGTTTTATATATGTTTGAAATTACCATACTTTTGCAAGTCGCTCAAAGGTATTAAAAAGCTTTGAATTTGATTTAACCAAAATATAGAGACAAGAAAGGAAAAAGATATCATGCGTTGATGTAACACATAATTATTTTTTCTCATAATTAAAGGTCTCAGCCCAAAGCCAAAAATAAAGTCTTTCTGCTGTTTTTTTTCTCTTTATTCTTTCTTTTTCAAAAACTAGAAATGACAGCACCTACGTTGAGCAGAAAAAAACTATTCGCCTATCTTATTGGTGAGTTAATAGGATGAAAGAAGACGAGCTCTTATGATTAACTCGCCTACAGTTGATGACATCCAAATAGGCGAAGAAGTGGAAACCAAAGCAAAAAATGGTAATGGCGATTCTTTTTATGAAATTGGAAATATTTATTACCAAAGAAAATCGTATACAAAAGCAATTGACTGGTATCGATTGGGCGCTGCCAAAGATAATGTGAATTCACAGTTTAGACTTGGTTGGATGTGCTGTGAAGGTAAAGGAGTACCTGTGAACTATCAATCTGGCATGGAATGGTACCTAAAAGCGCACGAAAATGGGAGTATTAAAGCAGCAACCAATCTTGGTTATCTATATGGTAAAGGACAAGGTGTACTTAAGGATTTTGGAATCGCATTAAAATGGTATCTTGAGGCAGCAAATAAAGGGGATGATTGTGCTCAGTTCAATGTTGGATTCTATTATGAACATGGCCGAGGTGGTGTTATAGCGGATGTACATTACGCGCTAGAATGGTACGAAAAGAGTGCAGAACAAGGTTATGAACTTGCAAAAAAACAAATTAAACTTTTGAACGAAAAAGGATTTTATATGGATGATAGACAAAAGAGTAAGTGTTAGTGATACTCTACAAAAAGAAAAAAAAAATTGTGACTAAATTCATGACATTCTAGAATATCTTCAAATGGAAAAGGATATGGAAAAGCAAAAGGCAAAATTGGAATCACTTCAAGAAAGATTAAAACTGTCAGAACAAAAACGACAACAAGCTGAGCAGAAAATGAAAAGAAGAGATGTTGAAAATACATTGTTAAGGCAAGAGGTTAATGCACAACGAGAAACATGCACGTGTACATACACTAAGCAAAAGCCACATCTGAAGGAAGGTACAGTTAATCAATTAGGAGAATCAGTTACTAAGATGAATACTGGCGAAGATAATCTTGAAAATGACATTTATTACGATGGAGAAACTCATGAAAATAACAGATTCTTTGATACAGAAAGTCATGAGAATGATATATATTGTTATGACTAAACATGAACAGGATATAGCACAAATTAATGGTAATACTCCAAATATAAAAACTATATTACTGATCTCATTGATGCAAAGAAAGATACATGGCGTTGCCAATATTAATACATAAATGAATATTAAATCATTTGACTGATTATTTTTGTTTTCTTATTATTGCACGCTAATAATAGTTTGAGCACATACTTAAATATATTCATTTAACAAACTTTATTTTGTACCTGTTTAATACATGGTTTTAAAAACAATAATATTCAATATTTATTCAAAGTTGACTTAATAATTTAACTCCTTTCCGTTTCAATACAACGCATCTATCCCAGCGTTGAACGTCTTTAATGATGGTTTCAGGCTCCCAGTGATCAGACCAAATATCCAATACACGCGCCATCATTCCTTTTCCACATTCTAATATTACTCTACCATCATTCTCTACAATAGAAGGCGCAACACGACTTAGAACGTTGTAAAATTCATATCCCTCTTCATTGGCAAATAAGGCTTGGGCAGGTTCTTGAGACAGACAAGCCATCTGTGGTTTTTTCTTGTTTGTTTTATGAAAATCAAGATAGGGTGGATTACAAACTAAAACATGATACTTTTCATCATCCTTGTCCAGCGTGGCCATGTCTTGTAATTTCCATACCGCTCTATTGATGACCTGATGCGTTTCCGAGTTTGTCTTTGCGACCTGTAACGCTGCCGGGTTAATGTCTATACCCAAACCCGACGCTCCTTCTACCTTTGATAAAATCGAAATCAAAAGATTACCACAACCTGTTCCCACATCTACCACCCTTGGAGAAATGCAATTTGAAAGAAATTGTGTGGCTGCATGCACAAGAGTCTCTGAACTGGTACGCGGTATCAAGCAGTCTGAGGTGATCTTATAGGTCAAACCACAAAAGTCCTTTTGGCCAAGTAAATAAGCTAATAATTGACCATCCTTTCTTTCTGATAAATCGATGGCTGTGGCTTTGGCAATCTCTTCGCTTTCTTGCTTCAATTTCCGTTGATAAAACTTTTCCTCTCTTTCCCTCATCACACTAAACTTTTCGGGCTCACTCTCTTGAATATGCACGAGTGCTTCTGTGATGGGGTGCTTTAAAGACATATCAATAAGAGAGGCACATAAACCTTTATCACTATTCACTCTTAGTGGTTTTGTAAATGTCGAGTTACCAATAATAGGATATTTTGAATGAAAGTAAAAGAGCCGTCTTAATGAACTATTGAAAAGTGGTGTAACAAGATCAAGATCAAGTGTGCTGACATATTGTGAGTTGTTGGATCTTGTTTGGGAGATGAGGCCAATGCTTTTAATGATTTTACTAGGCGTGATTGGCTCGCTTTCTTCATCCTTCTTGTTCATTTCTGGTGTAAATAGGGTATCCATGTCGGTAGTTGGTACAAAGCCATGGCACATCACTCTCATTGTAACTGATATCTCGTTATCGTTGTACATTTTCGTTAGCTTTTCTTTAACTTCCTCTGTTTTCGCTACAAGAATCTAAAAATGAATTAGATATGAAAAAGATAGTAAACTCTATTGTTTTACCAAACCAGATGCTGCTTTTTGAATATCATTAATGCACCACACCTTGATTGGTTCACCCGAATCATCTTTTAATGCTGTCTTTTCTTGAATTGCTTTTTCAAAAATGGTAAAATTCTGTTTATAAACTTTTAAGTATACACACAAATTTTACCCGAAAATGACCAAAACTTACTTGGCCCGAGGGTTTCCAGACAATAGCAAGATATTCATCTTCATAGCAAATTCGAATAGGAACACTCTGTATCATCTTATTCTCATCAAAGGTATTATCGTATTTTATTTCAATAATGTCATTCTCTTTTAACATTCGAGTTTCTTCTACTGATTGCCCATTAACACTGATCTCATTTCTTGCAAATGATCGATGGAGAGATTCCTTTGATTTGATCACTTTGCGATAATTTGCTAGAATGTATTTACGAACACGAGTGTTTTCGTCAGACGCTGTTACTGTCACCTTAATATAATCAATCATAATTAGGAAAGAAAAAATGCATGTGTCAAACCTTTTTTTTTTAGAAAAAAGTATGTCCGGTCACTGGAATTAAAAAGAACTTCCTTTTAAAGCCAAACTTGAGTTAAGCCTCTTCGCTCCACTTTACAGTATCACGCACCTCGGCCTGGAATTTTCGGTCTGGTCTTAAGATACAAGGCTATACTTTTTATTATTCAATTACATGATCCATTTACTTGTTTTCAACTGTATTGATCTCCTTCCTTCTCAAGTTCAATTGTTAACCTGGTTCAACAAAACATTGATAATAACGTGGAAATCGAACGTAATAGCCAAGAAGTTACTATCGAAGCCATTAAAAGGCGTCCCCAAAGCACCAGTTTACAATACGAGGGAAGACGAGCAGAGTGGATCGTAAGTTAATTTATTTTGTTTAATAAATAGGATTGACATAAGTCTGTCTCTAACATATTAAAAATAGCAATTCTGTAAAGACAAGAAATATAATGATGGTGGTACGGTAACTCCAGGAAAGCTTGCTCTATTTATCAGACAACGCATCGCCCCAAGAGGTCGCAATTGGTAATAAAGGGACAGGAGTTGTGAGCCATATTAAAGGGTATAATCGCAGAGGAGGGAACTGGATTAAAGAACTACATGGAAGATACACTATAGCTGCCATTAATGACGAATATATGTCTTTTCAGTTGCGTATATATTGCTATTCACCAATAGTTCACCTTAAAAACGCAGATGGAAGTAAAAGTCTAGGAACGACAAGGTGTCTCAATCCAATATGCGTATCTGTTATGTATGGAAGGGCTTCAAACAACCGCGATCAGATGTCTGTCACTGGTATTGGTATCTCAACCATGACAAGACTTCTACTCGGCACAAACTCTCCACCCTTCACACCACCAAACAAACAATAATAGCTATAATATCTTTTTATTTGCCTCCAGTCACCTGAAATATACATGCCTTCGGGTAGCGGTGCACTGATGTGCTTCATGTGATTACTACGAGTTTATACTAGCTAATATTTTAATATGTTTACCAATTCAGTACAACTGAATGCATCAAGTTTATATTAATTGAACAATAATGCTTATTCTTTATTTGGTCGCAAGAAAGCGACTAACTATATAAAGAGAGAAGTAAACAGATCAGAAAACTTTATTGTTAAAAATATGTAACACTTCTATTGTTTATTTAAATTGAGAACATAACTTGTATTTATGTAAAGGTAGCAGTTGAATATGTGTGGCATTCACCTACTGAAAAGAGTGCCGTTTTCACTCGCCTCTTCCTTTGGCTCACAAGCCTAGTCAGAATTTCCCCAAGTAGTTTTGCATTTCCTTTCAGATTGACGTAGGTTTATATAATAGAATGAACTACAAGACAACAACATTAGAAGGAAAATAAGAAAGAGAAAGTATACGAAAAAAAAAAAAAAAAAAGTTGGCTCAAATCAGCCTCCAGTACTGTAGAATAAGTTCTGTTTTATTACAAAAAAAAAAGATAGCTCAACCTTTTCTTTTTTTAAAAAAAGTAAAAAGATGTTATTTTGTGCGGGAAAAAGGAATTAAAAGATAGCAAGCAAAAAAAAAAAGGTTACTTTTGGTGTGTGTGTGTGTGTGTGTGTGTGTGTTGTGTGTTTTTCTTCAAAATAACAAAAAAATTAAAAAACGATATGAGATGCAACAATACGTTGTAATTCCTATAGAATAAAATAGTTTAGTATTATTTTTTTTTAAAAAAAAAAAAAAAAAAGCAAAATGTCTTTATAATTAAAGCTTACATCATCATCCACTGACTGGTGCTCATTTGAGGCCGAATTAAAAGATTGTTGTGCAGTTTGAGGTTCTGATTTTGCACCTAAAATGCGCTTAGCCACAGAGACCAAAGATTCTTGAGACGCTACAATCTCTTCCTCTAGCACAAGCTCCTCTGTATCTTCTTCTTCTTGTTCTTGTTCGACCTTTTCTTCTAATTTTTCATCTTCTATGATATCTTCTGTTTCTGTCACGGGTATCTTTGCTGTCTGAGTTAATTCAGCAGGCACATGAGTTGGCTTCTTGACTTTATTATTGTATCGCACAGCAAATGAGCTTTGAGGTCTGTTCCATGGATGGAATTCATAACCACCTTCCTCTTCCCATTTGGTATTCTCCTTTGTTGTTAAAAAGTCAACGCCATGGGCTACTAGTAGAAACAAATCATCAAGATCCTGTTCGTTACTAGATGGCATGGGGTGAAGTGGTTCCTGAAACTCTCGAGTCATCTCCTTGGATTTGTTTGTAGATATGGCAGTAAATGCAGTGGTACCAGAACATGTTGAAGCACAACTGGAGCTACTAGTAGACACATTTGAAGGTGAAGTCATCATTGTATTATTATTGCTGTTGTTGCTAGGAGGTATTGAAGGAGTTGAGCTTGAAGTTGATAGCACACTCTTTTCCGAGATGGCAGATGGCTTGGTTTTCAACACATTTTTTGTTAAAGGACTATGAATTGAACTAGCAGGCGTAGGGGGTAACTGTTCGTTGTTAGCAAAAGAAGGCTTCTCAGGAGGCTGACTATTCATCCACATGGCGTATTGAGCTTGAATATCATTGAACTCTCCTGGATTTCCCTTTGGTGGTGGTGGTGGTGGTGGCATTGTTGTTACTACAGTTGGAGTTTCTATTTCTTGTTTCGTTGTATCCTGTACAACTGGTTCTGACTCTACAATAGAACCTGTAGTATCAGTACTATCCTGAAGATTTTTAATTTCGGTTTCTTCCTCTACAATATCGTCTGATTCAACCTCGTTTTGTATTTCGACTTGCTCCTGTACAATATCTTCGTGTGATGCTGCGACATCATCATCATCTGAGTCATCAGAATCAGAATCACTTATATATACTTTTTCTTGTGCATTCAGTTCTTCTGTAGTAACTGAGCATGTAGATATAGAGGAAACAGTAGATAATCTGCTCTTGGACGCACTTATCACAGACATAGCTACTTCCGAGGCTGTTACTACACTTGTTCTTCTAGACAAAGTAGGCTCTAATCGTGGCTGCTCAAAACGAGATTTGACTGTAGAGTGAGGAGTGCAAGGTGTCGGTGGAAGAGGAGTGGAAGGTGCCGAGACAAAACTCATATCAGATGGGGAATCAAGAACCGAGTTGGAAACCAATGTAGAACCTGTTAAAAGTGGCGGAGGATCCAAAGGTCCATTTTGTGATGTGGTCAATGGTGTCAAAAGTGGTTTTTTTGGCTTACTGTTTCCCCAGCCAACAAATCTTTTTAATTGCTGTCTAAAACCATATTTGTTTTTTTCACTAGATAAACTAGATGGTTGTGTAGAAATGGAACGAGCCATAGTACCGGTAGTCGTAGTGGAGGATGTTGGTGTAACTTTGATATTTGAATCCATTATCTCAAAAAAATGTTATCGCTTCTATTTTTCTTTTTGAGAGTGTCTTTATTATTTTGTATTTTAAGAATCCAATTGAATTATACTGAAAGAATAAGCAGAAACTTTTTTTTTTTTAAAAAAAATAGAAAAAGTGAAAAGAAGTAAGATATTTAAAAAAAAAAAAGAATCAAAAAAAGGACGAGATTCAACCTGTATAAGAATATTTTTTATTTTATTTGAATGCCATATGAACTAGTATTTTTTTTATTTTACTCGTGAGTTGGGAGGTTTAGCCCTGGATGACCTTTCCATCGATTTTTAAAAAATAAATAAATAATTTAGGGGGGGTACTGGATAAAAAGAGATAATCATCCACCTGTTTCAATCCACTCCTAATAAGTCTGTTCATCTAGAATGAATTTAACAATCTTCTTTTCGGGTCAAAATAAGAGAAAGATTCTAAAAACAAATGCTTTATCTTGATCCCCTGACCAATAGAGTATTTGACATAATTAAATGAAGGGACTCCTCCTACAAGATAGTAAACTGTTTTGAACTTTTATATATATAAATAACATATAAAAATCCTATTTTCTCTTCCTTTTACCATTTAAAGAAATATTTCACATCTTTTTCCCCATGTCCTTTTTCCACCTTTTCGTTCTGTAGTAGGTTAGATTCCTCGAGTTTATAGGTATTTATATCTAACCTCCTCTATCCACTCCCTTTGAAAACTTTATTGAGTTACAGGATATGAACCTGTTCTTTATGCTTTTATTGTGGAGACATTTTATAATTTAAGCCAGCAGGTGCTTACTTTATATTTTTCTTATAAACAAACAACAGTGACATTAATATATCATCGTTAATCAGTTATATTGGTAGTATAAAAGTACTATGAAACAATATATATCATTAAAATCTAATCTGGTATATAAAATGACAGGACCCTGTCATGTTGACAGCTATAGAAGATAAATATAAGTATTCACATGGAAGCGAGACAAATGAAATGTTGTTAGTAGAGTTTACAATATGAAGCTATTATTAATTAAACAGCATAAAGTAATTTGCAAAAGTACAATTTTCTTGATTTTTTTTTATAATACTTCATAATAGCATACATGAATAAGAAGAAAAAATAAATGAAAAGGTGCATTTGTCAAAAGCATAATGAAATATTTTTCATTTTTTTTTCAAGTGCATACTCAAAAGGATCCTATCCTCCCTTTTAAAAGATTATCGCCCCTGAAGAAACTCTTCAGCCGGGAGATTGCCGATATTCACGTGTAGATCATTTAAACAGAAAACAGGAGTTTATCCAAAAAAAAAAAAAAACAAAGAGGACTATGTTAAAATTTAGAACAATACTTGCACACTCCTAAAAAAGCACGATTTAATAAATAATAATAAAAATAAATAGTGATGAAGATAACAATATATATAATAGATGAGGGAAAAAAAGAAAAGATATTTGGATGAGCTATTTTCTTTGGTGTTTGATTTATTGGGTAGTGGCACCATAGGAGCGACTCAAGCTTTTTGAAAGTCTTCTTTCAGGGTGATGATAATAGGTTCCTGTATTGTCAGCTTCCTCTTCTTCATCTGTTTGGCCAGGCTCTTCTTCCTCCTCTCCTTCAGCGTTAGCGTTAATGGGTATATTGTATGACTGAAGAAGGGGCTCTGTCTCTCCCAAATCTACATAAATACTTTTAGTCACAAAAAAAGCCTTTTTTCTATAAATATATATGTATATATATACCTGTTCTTTTACGAATTGGTTGTGGTACTGAAATAGATGATGATGAGGAACCTTCACTAAAATCTTCATGCCTGAATGGAATAGTTCTATCCTTTTCTGCTCCTGCTTTTATAGGCAACCATAATTGAGGCAAGACGCCTAGAATGGCAGGATGGCCGTATCGTTTCATTCCCGTATTAAGGATACCGTCCACTAATGTCATAGGAGGCTCTCTAAAATCTGTATTTTTTCTTGGATCCGCAACATAATCATCCTCATCCAAAACAGTACGTCTTCTTTTTGGTGGTTTTGTAATATCATCTGTATTAAGAGGATGGATCGAAGTGCTACGATCCTTGTTATTAGTATTTCCATTGTTAGGATCGGAACTGGTTGGCTCGTTATTATTCTCCGGAGGAACAACTGTCGTTACTGGTCCTAACTTTTCGGACAGTAATTGTAAAGGCAAATATTGTGTACTTCTTTGATAAGCAGCGTCCATCACGAGTTTAAATCCTACAGTGAGTATAATCAAGGGTACACAAAGGCCAGCTAATGGATAGGACTTATTTAAAATAAATAATCCTGCTGAAGTCAATTCAAAAATAAGTAAACCAAGAATAATACGTGAGAAAACCAGCGGCCACATTCTACCAGCTACTTCGTATGAATGGAAATAAACTAAAGATATATAGATTGATTAGCTTTTGTTTTGTTTTTTTCGTTGATTTGTATTATTTTTTTTACCATAAAGCAACTGATATTTCAATACAAGATACGCCATACAGAAATAGACTGCGCCCAGAGCAAGGATCATTGGTGCGATTGTGGAATAGACAAGCACTACTACAAACATAAATACAGGCACAGGATAGCCCCATCCATAGTTGTAACTGCGAGGTGCCAATACTTCGGCATAATCACGTGGAGTCTTGCTTAAAAATATGCGATAGAAGAGTTGGATAATAAGAGGACCAATTTGAATCATTTGGATAGGACACCTTTTTTAAAACAATTATGATTAGATTTTCCCACTTCCTTGACTTTATACTTTTTTCTTTTTACTTACAGCATGATACCTTGAAGAACTGCATAATTCATAAAGAAAGGCGCAATCTAATGATTAAATATATTCCACAATAAGAACAATGAACAAGAAAGTAGTTCTCGCTTACTTACTTCAGGTAATTTAGACGCAAAAATATTAGCAATTTTTGTGGGATCTTCAAAGATATCTTGAGGTGATTTGAAGATCGCGCTTGAAACTGTGAAGAACAGAAGGATGTTGATCAACATAAAAAAGAATTGCCTTATCAAGTAAAGTAAAATAGTGGTTAATATTAAAATGTCACTTCAACACGTATGAACACCTACTTTCCAAATGCAGATTCTTCTGCTTCGCTTCTGGTAGTGAAACCTTCAATAATGCTTAAACCTAATGTGAACGAGATGATTAGTTATAATAGATAATCGATGTCTCATAATGCTATACGTTACTGTTGAAAATCAAAGGCAAAAAGGCAAAGAAAATGACAACGCCAAGAGTAGGAATAAAACCAGCGACAATCTGATTGATAATCTTATTTTTCTCTGCTAATTTCATTAGCCAAGGGAAATAAGTCTCAAGTGATTCTTTTGATGTAAGAGCTGATAAGTAAAAACAGGGCACAGTCCATGAGAATACCAAGAAAAGTAAAATAAATAGAATGAGTCCTTTTCGGATCACCCGTTCTCGTCCGTGCATTGATATATTTTCCCATAGAATATCTCTAGGCTCAGGTGCGAGTTGTGCACGAAGTCTAAATGGTGTAGAATCGATCAAGACTTGAGAAGCCACATACTGATAAAATAAAAGTCTTATTAGAAATAGTCTGAACCTCTATTTTTATTTTCACTTACCGCGCTTATAGCCTCCTCAAATGTGACAAAGCCCACACTTGTTGGTAAGAATTTACCCACTTTGCGTGCCTTTAGCACAACATCATTAACATGTTCAAACTTGTTAGTATAAAAATCGATAGCATCTACTTTAGGACCAATCAAAAAGCTAGAGCGAACCAAAGGACGCTCTCTCTCCTCTGAATGCGTCGGTAAACCTTCATGAGCAGACACACCCATATTTGCATCAATCTCCGCTGCCAAGGCATCAGGATCGTACATTGGATCCACGCAAGGGTTACCCAAGTAGTCTGTATACGATCTCTCCAAAGCCCTTAGATACTGCATTCTTTCCTTTATATATTCCATCAAACGACTGACATGACGAATCGTATGTACCGATTCTACAACACCTATTCCCAATTTTTCAAAATACTCTGCAAGTTTTCTGTCGGATCTTAATTTTGGTGGGATGCCCGTTATAAGCAATGTACGGGCCGAGAGTGTCTTTGCTTTTCTTAAAAGGAATTCGCGACGAATACCAACATAGTCTCGGTAATTCAAAAATGTAAAGTAGAACGTAGCAAAACAAAAGAAATAAGTAAAGAAGAGATAAACCCATAAGAAGGATGTTGTTTGTTGTGCTGGAGTTAAAAATGTAGGGAATCCAAACGTAGAGTTTGTTGTATCGTTGCCTGGAAACTCGGGATTTGTGCCATTTGCAAAATTACCACCCATTTTACTGATTGGATATAACACAACTGTTCCAAAGAATCCACAAAAGGTAAATAGTTTAATTCCCATCAATAAGAATTGAAGCATCTGCATTAAAAAGAAAAAGACGTTTTTTTAATATGCATCTCTTTTAGCAGTAAGTTCAAAACACTTTACCACAACGGCATCTAAGCCTACTTTTTCCAATACAACTGAGTTTGGTGTTTTCAAAAGGGGTATAATCCAGCCGAAAAATGTATCAGGTAATCGTTGTGGTGCATGTCTACATAATGCATTTGTTTATTTATTTATTTAATAAATGATATAAAAAGAATAATAAACACATTACTTTTTCATTCGAAGTCTTGGCGAATAGATAACGCCCCACCTAAAATAACAATACTGTTTAAATCCGTACTTTTTTATCTCTTTCTTTCTATCCCTTACCTAACACGTAAAAAACAGAATAACAAAAAGCATAAAGTGCCTACTGAACTACACAATACAAACTGTGCTTGAAAACCTGTAGGCGACTTTGCGTTAAGCGCAGGTGAGCCTGGTGGTAAGTGCTTGTCATCGCAAAACCAACCAATGCAAGGGAAATCAAAATCACTTGTGGTTGTTTGATTGCTACTAATAGCAAACTCCATTTCACTTTTAGAGAATGAGAAAGAAAAAAACAATGAGAGAGAACTTGTGAGTTTTTATTTATTTATTTTCGACAATAAAAAAGAGAAAGAAAAAAATAGAAAAAAAAATAGAAAATTATTAAAGTATGATTAAAAATATTACACAAAAGTTAAAAAAAAAAAAAAAGCATCCCAATGCTGTCATGGTTGAGCACAAGATAAAAAAAAATCGGAAAAACCAAATTTAAAGAACTTGAAACTTTTTAAAGTTTTTTGCTATTGTCAGAAAGGAAAATCACATGAATCGAGCATTACTTTTTTGTGCTCCGATTATCGCCTTTTCTTTTTCGTTGTCAAAGATGAATGGTCGATCAACAGACGTCACGTTGTCTATCATTATCATTAAAGTAAAATGAATTGATTTTATTATTTTATATTATACCAAGCACTATTATTATTATGGAAGGGTAAGTTTATTATTGATTTTTGTCACTAATTCATACAAAATTACAAATATAGATGTGAGATAGGTAAGACCGCAACTGCTACGATATGTATCTTATATATATGCATAAAGGGCTGCAGACTAGCACTTTGGAAAGGTGCTGTTCTGTACATCAATGTAGAGTGGTATAATGATAGCAGGTTGGCTACCAGAAATAGTAGCATTGTTATAAACAGGTTTAACTACCAAGGTGAAATCATATTCGTTTGGATTATAGCGTGAAAAAAAGTGACAATTTGGTACACGCCATGTACTTGTGTACTGGAGATTCTTGAGCCCTCCAGGGAAAGGGTCTGACGTGAGTCCAGATGCCACAGTCAGATGGAGTTGGTTGGATGGGTTTCCCTTTGCAGTCCAAGTCAATTCTGCTTCTAAGGTACTTGGATATACTATATTGGTATTGAGATCGCCTATAAATATATATATATATATATATAAACAAGATAAATGTAAATAAAAGATATTTTCTACACATATATAAAAAAAACTTAATATTAAAAGCAGAATCACCTGTATGATCACCGAGGATAGTGTAATCAATAATGGAAAGATCTTTATTATGGATTTGTTCATTTGATCTTGGTAGATTGACTAACAAGATATTTTGACAGGAGATGAAAGTGATGAAGGTACAAATAATCGATAATACTTCTAGTTTCATAGTGTACAGTAAGTTTTTAAATATCAAGAAGGAAAAGAAAAGAGAGAGCACCTAGAATATAGAATCATTTATTTTTATTTTTATTTATTTTTTTTAAAAAAAGATATAAATATAACATAGTACAAAAAAGCAAGAAAATAAAAGCTATTTATTTACTACTTTGTAAAATCAGGTCCTATCAAAGTGGCACGTTTGCATTTAGCATACATAGCATACCAATACTCTCACCAAAATAGGTTTGCTCCATTTCCCTCATATCTCCCATAATCTGAGTGAGTTGCTGTTGCCAACCTAGTAACCAGAACAAAAAGCAGGCTGGGGCCACAAATGCCATATCAGTATAGTCTGCTATACACTGACCATTTAAGCGATAGCCTGCTTTGATACCACAATCCCCACCTCCTCCACCCCGTGCTAGCTGCTGAGCGAAGAAATGAGCCTGTGTCTCCAGAATGGGTCGAACTCGCTCGTCTCTTGTTAACATATAATAATGTCCAATACGCCAAGGAACACGGCATGAATTCCAGTTATAATCTCCATCATGCTTACTCTCCAGTACTTTACCCCTTGCAGGTTGATATGTGCCACTGCGTGAGTCGAGTTTTAAGAAATCGGCAATGAGCCCTGTTTGAGGATTCAAGCTATGTTGTTGTTGAATACTATTGATAATGGCATTAATAACATCACCCCATTGCTGTTGACGTTGGGTATCTTCCTATATTCCCCCAAAAAAAGAAAAGAGTGAGTGTTTCCCTTTTATCCGTAAAGTGTCGCAAACTTACGTAATAAAATATTAAGTAACCAGCAAGAATAAAATCACTTGGACGAGTTAATAAATAAGCATCATCTCCAGGGTCTGCCCAATCGCCGATCAATGGCATATGAGTTTGAGGATGGATACAATGATGGTAAATACAGCCTGCCAATTCTACAGCTGCTTGGCGGTAATCAATTTCGCCATTAGCTCCGCCACGGCCCCATTTTTTAGCTGCCACAAACAATGCGGTACAGATATCAACATCACCATCAGTTGCACAATTCTCTCCTCCTTCGTCTCCAGGTACAAACTGCCCTCCGCGTGCTGTCTTTTGTTGCCATCTAAAATGAAAAGCGTTTTGGTATTCAATTTTTTATCTTGGGTTAATATCCTATATCCTTACTGCATTAACCCTTTTCTATTTCTGAATCGAGTGAAATATCTGTATAAGCCTATTTCACCATGTTTTTAGTAAAGAAATGATGTCATACATAAAAAAGTTATTATTACCATCAAAATCCTGTTGGTTATTTTTCGAGACAGAAATAAGCATGCCATAGCCTACATTCATTTTTTATATTTAGAATTTTGGATACAAACAAATATAATAAAAAGTCTATTTACCGTGTGCTTCACTACATGTCATTTCAGATAATCCCTCACTTTGTTCTTTGTAATAGATATAAAGACCATCTTGATAAGATCTCAAGTATCTAGTCGTAAACAGCATTAGCATCGATTGAAGTATTGTATTTTTATTATTTACTTTGTACGCCAGGTAACGTAATTCTGCTCTACAAACGACATTTTTTTATGATTATTAAAAAAAAAAGTATTGAAAAAAGTAAAGAAGAATAAGAAAAATGAAAAAAGAAATATTTCTATAAATAAAAATTCAAAGTTGCACAAAAAATTTTGAGGGAAAAAAAAGAGGGGGAGAAAGTGCAAAGTCTGGGTCAAAAAAAAACACGTGAGTGATTTCGAAAACACAGCTTTTTTCAGTGATTAAAAAAAAAAAAGCGTACCCAATGCTCAGCTTTGAATACAAAGAGAATATAAATACATATATGTTCTTGAATATACAAAAAGATTATTTTAATATATTTCATTTATGACATATTTATAAATAGCAGCTTGGCATTAACTATGCTCACATGTAAATATGTTTCATGAGTTTTAGGATCGTGGCGTACAAAGTAGTGGCTGGAATGCCAAGGAAAGTACAAATTTGGTAAGTAATGTTCCCGAATCCGCCACTGACAGCTTGGGGAATATATGATAAGATATCTTCCTCATGGATATTTTCCTCTTTGTCTATATACCACTGCTATTTTCTACAGAAAAAAATATGTAAATTGGTTGTACTATATTTACATAAACAGACGTATTCTTTCCAGACAGAAATAGTGACTCTCAGCTTTCGGAATTCTCTAGTGCCAAATTAATGACAATAGCAACAGTACGAAAAGTGTTTGGCGAAATAAAAGTATAAAGTAATTGTAGTCACGAAGACTAAGTTTTCGTATTTTATTATATATTTAATAAAACTACATTGACCTCAGATACAAATCACACCTATCAAAAATATTATAGTATTAGCTATACTTTTCAAAGGCGATCCCTTTGCTTAGCAGTCATTGACCCATTGTCTGGAATATCAGTGCTTATTGTTAAATAGAAAGGAGAGACATAGTTTTTATATAAATTTCACTAAAAATACAAATAAACACTTATCCATACCTTTGAAAAAACAATAATAGTTATGGAATACTGTTACAGGAACAAGGTTCACGTGATGAATAAAAAGTATGAAGGCAAATATTATATATAGAAGATATTATTATGCCTCCATGTTTAGCTTTTTATAGGCACTCATACTGGCATATATATGTTCTCACCAGTATCACGCACTTCGGCCTGGTCTTGAGATACAAGGCTGTACTATTTATTATTCACTTATATGATCCATTTATTTATTTTCAACTTTCCAATTGTATTGCTCTCCTTCCTTCTCAAGTTCAATTGTTAATCTGGTTCAACAAAGCTTGCTCTATTTATCAGACAACGCATCGCCCCAAGAGGTCGCAATTGGTAATAAAGGGACAGGAGTTGTGAGTCATATTAAAGGGTATAATCGCAGAGGAGGGAACTGGATTAAAGAACTACATGGAAGATACACTATAGCTGCCATTAATGACGAACATATGACTTTTCAGTTGTGTATATATTGCTATTCACCAATAGTTCACCTTAAAAACGCAGATGGAAGTAAAAGTCTAGGAACGACAAGGTGTCTCAATCCAATATGCGTATCTGTTATGTATGTAAGGGCTTCAAACAACCGCGATCAGATGTCTATCACTGGTATTGGTATCTCAACCATGACAAGACTTCTACTCGGCACAAACTCCCCACCCTTCACACCACCAAACAAACAATAATAGCTATAACATCTTTTTATTTGCCTCCAGTCACCTGAAATATACATGCCTTCGGGTAGCGGTGCACTGATGTGCTTCATGTACCTATGCCATTGATTACTATGGATAAGTACTAGATTTATGTTGTGTAACAAAAAACTTATATTTTACTTTGTTTACCCTCACAGTATAAAATTATATAATATTTCTAGGTGCTATTCCATGATATATTTTGACTCTGCTAATTCATAATGAAAAAATCAGATACCAAAATAAATAAATAAAAACTATTGGGAATCATATTGTTGAGGAATATCCCTTTCAAAAATACAATATTGAGAGTGGTTATGCATACATGTCAAAATGATCTACCTGCTGAACAAACGAATTAAACAAACGATACTTGTAAAAACTGACCTGGTAATACATACAATTTACAACAGCGAAGATCTAATTATCGATATGTATCAGGGAGCGACAAAACTCCCAATTTTTTTTTAAAAAAAAAAGAAGCCAAGTTAGAAACAACTGAAAACATTAGTGGCCGTGATATAGGCGTTGTGATTACAAGGGTTATACTGTGTTAATCAATGCGTTTCTTTTTTAAGAACAAGAAAGACAGGGATATGAATTGCTCTTCTTAATACCTTTTATTTTAAGAATGGCAATATTATCCCTATTCTATAAAATACTAACAGTACTACTAAAACTATGCAGTTACTTATACCACGGAAAACTATAAAGTGTGATAAAAATGCTACCACACACGGTGTTTCATGTTACTCATAACAATAGATAGGAGAAATTATATTTTAGTTTGGAAATGGAAAAAATATAATTTTTTTTTTGTGTGGATAAGAGAGGAAAACTTCAGTAAGACTCATTCAAATGATAGCCTGTTTGTCACATCAGGTCGCCCCAAAAAAAAAAAAGAACTTATAACCCATCATGGCCATTTATGGTATTATTTGCATTAATAAGATTTTTAGTATTGTGTGCAAGTCGTTTTAATGCATCTGATCACATTACAAAAGCATATATCTATTTCAAAAGCACGTTTTCCTTTATGCTTAATCCAAAATACCCAACCAAACGCTAGTTATTTCCTTTTATGTAGTTATTATTTTTCAGGTGCTTTATACCCTTTATTCTTTCTTACTTTCTTCATATTATAAATTAATATTGGGGAAGTTTTTCTTTGTTTTTTGAACTATAAGAAATGGGGAAAGGAATTTTCACAATTGGTGCCTGTCTTCTAAAAGTGCTTTGTGTTATTAATGAACGTATTCGTAAACATAACAAAGACAAACAGAGATAATTTTGCATCCTTTTTATATCATTATCATATTAAGAACTGTACACATTCAATATATGCTACTATCTCTCTTTTACTTTCTTTTTTAGCTTTGGACATTATATCCTTCAAAAAAGTTTGTGTAATATATTGACCAATTAAAGAAAGTAGAAATTAGTGCTGCATATTGGAAGCTATACAAACCATTAGAGTTTGGCTTGCAAAGGGAAAAAAAAAAAAGTGTTTTATATGATGAAACTATTATTGAACAGGTTTCGTTGCATAAGCAATCTGCCATAGTGTCTGTTTCAATCTGAGAGTACAAATACCATTGTCTATACGCTCACTTCTTTATATCCCACTCGGAGCCTCCATTCTTTTAGACCATTTCGCTTTTCTCGTGCTTTTATAGTCTAACCAGCTCAACATGAAAGGTTTCTTTTTTTTTTTAAAAGAAAAAATATGCATATTTAACTTTACTAAGCAGTTTACATAACAGTTCAGGTACCTCCGATAGTACAGAAAATAACCTATGAACCAATCAAGAATTATTAACGAATTTCTGGGGTTTAATTCCAGCTAAAGTCAAGGAAAAAATAATTTGCCATTTAAAAAAGTCATGAATATAGATTAGCATAACAATAACAAAGTTTATTATGGATTTATTAGGAGCTTTTTTTTAACGATTGAAGGAGTATATATTATATATAAAAACAAGGAGGATAAATTTGATAGGCTACTTTTTGAAAAGTATGTGTGTGCGTGTGTGATAAAATGATGAAGTGCTTGTATATGGTAGATTAAAATAAATAAGAGTATGCATGCAAAGTACAGAATATTATAGATGATGAGTGTTTGGGGGGGGGTTTTTTAAAAAAAAAAAATAGCGCAAAAATATAAGGAAAGGAAGCAATAAAAAACCATAAAGGGAGGACACAGATAGCGACAATGTAAACATATCAAAAAAGAGGAGTTTTCTTTTTTTAGGTCACAAGTTGTATGGTGATCAATCACGAAAAGGCTTTCTCTTCTTTTTTTGTTTTTTTTCTTTTTTGGTGTATGTATTTTTAGCTTGATGATTATTTTCGTTTTTGTTCTCTCCCCCAGCGAGATATAAATTTAAGCAGCATTCATAAAGAACTGATCCAAACGACAATAACGAGACTGGCAGCGCTTAAGTCCACCAGAAGTAGTACTCTTTACTAATGATACGTTGGATTCTGTGCGTTGTAACATATCCGATAATAATGATACAGGTTTTGATAATGCACTAGCAGTATTTGTAGTACGGCGTAAAGGCTTCTTCTTTGTAAATGTCAACTCCTTTTGCTGTTGGGGTAATGGTAGAGAAACCCCCTTCTTCACAGGAATACTTTCGAACTGTTTCTCCTCACTGATGAAAAATTTATGGCTTGTTGAATTTTGAACTGAGGACTTGGACCATTGTAATGAAAGGTCAGGCATAGAGTGGGATCGTGTTAAGCGTTGTTTAGGAGTGGGACTAGGAAAGACGATATCCTCCGATGTTTTTGGTTCTGCCTTTTTGTGCATAACAGATTGTCGATACCAAAGGCGCCACGAAAGATTCTCTAAACGAAAACCGTCTCTGATGTTTTTCTTACACTTTGTAAATACTATATAAAAGAAAGACAGTTTCGGTTTAGTTGTCTATATTCTTTATGCAAGATTACATCCACTAAAATATTATAACTCTATTTACCTCCCCACAAGGATGAAAGTTGATCAAGGTTATTCCAAGGTAAGGTCTTTAACGATGTATGTTCTGATAAAGTGAGTTTGACAAGTAAAGGTAGTTGAGTATCGTTTATTAAAAGAGACATAATTGCTGAGTTATATAAGAAGCTCAAAAAAAATAACGAGAGAGAAAAGAGGGGTGTTACAGTCAATTAAAAAGAGAAAAAAAGAAAGTCTTCGATACCCCACAGTTGATATTTATATAAAAAAAATTAAAGCTGTACGCTAGTCCCCCCAATTCTTCATTTATTTAATCTGGGGGGAGATTCATCCCCAACCATTGTTAATTTTTGGATTTTGCCGAATCAGAGAGCTTGGGAATGATCGACTATTGTTTTCCCCAAAACCTTTGGGTTCTATTTTACTTGTCAAGATAATATAAAAATAAGCAAAAGTGATTAAAACTTTCTTTATTTTATAAAAAGCGCATTTTTTATTTTATGTTACATAATAAAAGAGCAGTAAAAAAAAATCAAAGCTTCTTCTTTTTCGAAAGTTCTATTATTGCTTCTTCAAGTATAGAGTTAAACTCTTCAGTGAATCTGTTACATACGCCATTTGCTAGACCCGGATACTTCCGATGAATATCAGTGATAGCTCCAATACTGACCTTACCGCAGTAAGAAATCAATGCAATACCGATGGATCCCTTTCCACTCTGAGGGGGGAACAAGCGAAATTCTTGAATCTCCTCTCCTGCAAATGCAATGGGGAGAGTCGTGCCAGGAACATTTGTGAAGACCCCATGAGGCATATCACAATAGTAGTCATAGAATCTAGTTGGTGGTGATAGACCAGGCGCGAAACCCAAGAGAGCTTGAAAGCAATCATAGAGAATACGAGGTGCAATCGAGTTTTTGATAGAAAGCATCTCTCTTTTTACCTGTCTTATCAGACCCTTTGTACTCAGATCCTTCATGGAGAAAAAACCCCAAGTTCCGCTCACAACGTTATGGAAGCTGACATGGAAAACAAAAAAAAATAGAAAGCCCCACACACAAAAAATTGAATACAAGGTTTTTTGATTAAATCTTGTTCAACATTATGCCTTGGTCTCCTTTTTTCCCCTCTTCTTGTTTTATTTTGCTTACCTCCAATCACTAGGCTCTCTTAAAGAGATGGGGATGATCAGCTGAACATAGTTATCTCTTCTGATATTGAGATCGTCAAGATAACTTTTGATACAACGTGTTACGACTGCCAGCATCACATCGTTCAAAGTGCCGCCAAATGCATCTCGTACCACCTTGATATCCTTCATATCAACATCATCTGACCAAGCCATTTCCTTTTCGTGAGACTGAGAACCTTTGTAGTACAAATCGCGTCTGGACAAAAGCGGGTTACTTGCGAGCAAAATCATGTATAAATCATGGCTTGCCGAGATGATAAAAATATACAGATTCCAAAGAGCAATACATATTAGGGAAAGTAAAGTCACACCCAAAGATGGCAATTGCTTCCAAACATGTTTTGGTATACCCTCTTCAAACTCGTTTCTAGCCTTTCTCTTGCGGTGGGATATAATCGATTGCTTTTCCATCTTTTTCAGTGTGCTACCAAGTGAGGTAGTACGCAGCAAGCTGCGAATAAATCCTTCTCCATCCGCCATACAATGATGTGCTTTCCAGAAACAGGCACATCCCCCACCCTCCAATCCGTAAACGACGTGGAGCTCCCAAAGTGGCTTGTTGTAATCAAATGGGGTGGCAGTCTAAAAAGGAATTTTTTTCCCACTCTTTTTTTACTAATGTTGTGCATGCATATGTGTACACATTTACTTTACCTGTTCTGCACAATATTTCTGGAACTCCTTTTTAGTAGGTTTTTCTAGTAGATGCTCAACTACATTGTTCTGAGGCTCCCAATTTACTGGCTCGACCAAGGCGTAAGGACGAAATAGGCCATTGTCTTTAGGAATCAGAGCAAAACGTGGAAACTCTTTACACAGCGTGTCAATGACTTGGTGTATGGCTTTGATTGAGAGGTCATTTTTAAAAGTCCAAATAGATGTGACGGCCATCCATCTTCTTGGTCGTTCAGCTTTCAAGAACAATGTATCCATACCATCTAGACGGGTATTACAGTCTGCTGATGTCATATTAGATATAAAATTATAAGTTATAGTAACAGTCGGTTTCGAAACAAAACAAAACTGAAAAGGGATATTCTTACATATATATATATTAAATCTTGAGTTTTTTTTTTTTTAAAAAAAAAAAAAGAATGATTCTACGTATAGATAATGTCTCATATTACATGATATACATTGCTTTTTAATAGCGGTCTTCCAAAATATGTCATTCACTGAAAGCCGGATTGTAAAAATTAAGGGACACACAGACCCTTTCCGAACATAACAAATACGTTTGCTACTAAATTCGTAGCCTTTTTCCCAAACGAACAGGCCATTTTAATATATCATATTATAAATATGAATTAAAGATTTCAAACCATCTCTATCTGTTGTAATGACTGTAATTCATTTAAAAGAAAGTTTTTTAGAAATATGTCTTGAACTTTATATTATTTTTAGAGAGTATTCTTGATGACTTGATATTGTTCTTCTTCAATAAAGTTTTCAACAAGTAAATAATAAAAAGATGTTCAGTTGGAGCTTCCTTACGCTCGGAAATGAATAAAAAATCAGGTTACAATTATATACTTTCTAATATTTTATTATTGCTTAAACATGTGCAGATCGGGTGGTTAAATATTTAGTCGCCGGGAGAGCAGGGAAATATTGGTCAGTTTGGACTGTGCGGCAATGTCTATAGAATTTGCAAGATTGATATATAGATTTCAAAATTCGCCATCTTTTATAAATATGATTATCGTTATCATGCAATAAAGAGCCAAATACATAAATATCAGATAGGAATGGATAGAATAGGGACGATGGATCTAGATTTCCATCTGATATGCTTCCGTACTTGATGTTGTGCAAAATCATACTCTTACCAATTATGAATAGTTGTCGATAAATCGAAAATAATATAAATAAATACAAACAATTCATCATTTTACAGAATAGCGTATCAATTATCATCTATCTTAGTTATCAAATGATAATTTAACCAATCTATGCAAGAGCGAGCCATAAAAAGCAAGAGTGATTTCAACAAAACCCTTAAATTTAGCAGCCAAAACCTTAATGTTCGTGCTTGCATCACGCATAAGACTCGTGAGAGGATCGAACAGATATGAAAGCATAAGGTCTGTTTGTTTCTATAAATGTGCATAAACCCAAGAACCCATAAATTCAAGTTTGTTTATGTAAAAAAAAAAAAAAAAAAACCCCAACATTTAGAACAAATTAAGAGAGAAAAAGAGGACTTTTATTATTTAAAACAAATGAATCGCACTTAAGCCTTGTTAGCAGCCTATAATAACAAAAATTCAATTATAAGCTAAACCATTCACTTGATCCTACTTTTGTTCTTTTATTATTATTACCTTTTGGAATCTGAATCTCTGGGGAGGAGCGCGGCTACGACGGTCAACAACGGAACGAACACGGACGACACGAGCGTGAATAGCGCAAGAGATACAGTAGTGAAGCTTAACGTACAACTTGGGAATAGCATATTCTAAGGAGAATAGGTAAATATCATTCGCTCTGTTAAACAAAAGTAACAAAACTAGCTCTTACCCTCATAGACGGAGGCTTCCTGAAGATCACGGACAGCAGCAGCTTCAACCATGTTACGGATAGTGAAACGCTTGATGGCCTTGTCCTTAGGGACACAACGATAACAGTTGATGCAGCGAACGTACTTGTTGTGACCGCGACCGTGCTTGTTACGTCCGTTGTTTCTTCTCTTACAGGTCTATTTAAGGGAGAGTATATACATTAGTCATTTTTATATACATAAAAGAGAGATAAGTCGTGCCCTCTAGCAAAACTATGCAGTGCCACATTTTAAACCATTTTGAAATTCAATGTTTTCAATATAAAAAAAGGGTCGAGATTTTCGTAATATATCCATCCAATTTTAACAAATTGATATTATCCATCCATCCACCCCTTTAATATGTTTTTTCGATATCCTTTTTTTTTTCATCCTTTTATGGCATGCTGCATTAGTCTGTGAGGAGGGGACTTGATTTACGTACCATACTGATTTAATGAACGAAGAAGTTGAGAGAGAGCTTCACTGCTGCTGGTAATCTGTTTGCTTTGAGTAGCGAAACTGTCCGGTTCCCCAAAAAAAATTCAATATCCGTTCAACAGAGTTTCCTGGCTTTTCATTGGCTGGATATGAAAAAGCATTTGGATGAACTAAGAATGCCTGATTTATATAAAAAACAGTAGTGCATTTGTATTGCTGCTATCTGCTAAGGTTTTGATTCAAGTACAGCTTGAATACAAATCTTTTCTTGGCAATAAACGCGTCTATGAAGTTCAAATCGTCATCAAATCACTTTATTATTCAAAAAAGTCTCCTTATTTTGATGCAAGTTTCAATACCTCGAGTAGAGATAATATGCTTTGTGAATTGACTAACAATATAAAACAAATGCCTCTTTACATACACAACACGTATCCATTTCTTAATACAGCAGTATTATCCTCTGTCTGATTTTTACATCTTGTTTCTATCATCAAATCGAATCCATCATTTTCGTCCAATTACGAGTCACATGCCCGATTTTCACACATTTTCACTTCATAGAAGAGTGGTTACATTTTATTCACTCTTTATCTTGAAACAATTTTTTTGTTTTTTTACTAACACTTTTCATTTATCGAATTTACCCTTTTCTTTTGTAGATTTTCAGCAATGGAACATCAATTCATTCAAGTTAATAAAAAGCGAAGGATAGGAAAAGTTGCAAAACCCGAAGACGCTAATAAAGAGGATTGGCCTGTATCCTTGAGGTAAAATGAAAAATGGAAAACGCATTCAACGCTTCATTCAACAAAATTAACCTCCTTTTCTATTAGGGATTACGTTGCAAATGCCTTTGCACTCTGTGATCCAGAAAAACGAACTTTATTAGGAGCTCAACTAACAACCGTTGTCGGTCAAGCTAACGGGAATGGCATGATGGATACGATCGATTGGGACAAGCGTGATTTACCAAGGTAAATCAACTATTTCAAAATAATCATTAAATATTCATAAAAATTCCTAGTGCTTGTCAAACTACGCAGAATCCTAAAGCAGATATCGGTCTTGCCACTTCGTAAGTATCAAAAATAGAGACTAAAATTAATATATTTACTATTTTTTAAAGATTTACTAAAACACTTCGTACTGCTCCTTCCTCTGCCACGACTAGTCGTAATACGACAGTTCCCATTCTTCCTACTCGTAATACGACGACTCCTACTCTTCCTATCGCTAATGCAGCAATTCCTGCTCCTTCTACCCTTCCTACTCGTCCTATGTTGACTCCTACTACGGCTAATCGTATCATAATTAATCCTACCACAACTAAGCCTACTCGCACTTTAGCAAATGCTACTACATCTATTCGTACTATGGTAAATCCTAGTACGGCTAATCGTATCGTAGTAAATCCTACTGCTGGTACGACTACCCGTATGATAGCAACTCCTAGTACTTCAACTTCTAGTTCTTCAACTTCTAGTTCTTCAACTCGTAGTAGTACTTTAAATCCTAGTACCTCCACTCGTGGTACTTCAATTCCTAACACTCCAATTCCTAGTACTTCAACTGCCAGTACTACGACTACTTCCTCTATTTGGAGTAATCGTCTGAATATTTCTTCCAACAAATTGGAGACTAAAAAGGTCAAACCATCCTCAATACATGAAGTAAAATTAACATCGGAGGAACTAAGAAAGCGAAATGAAAGAGCAAAACGATTCAATACAGATATACCGATGTTACCTACAGCTAAGAAACCAAGATCAAATTATACTCCAATTACCTGGGATCGTGAGCCAGAGGAGGACATTGATACAGTTATTGTTGGCACGAGTACGGCCTTGGAGAAGCCTTACTTTCGTTTGACATCTGCGGCCGACCCTGCCACTGTACGCCCTTTACCAGTCTTAAAAAAGACATTCAAACATCTTAGTCGACAGTGGAGAAAGGAAGGGAATTATTCTTATATTTGTGAGCAATTCAAGTCAATGAGACAGGATTTAACGGTAAGATTTTGGAATATATAGGAGGGATTTTCCTTTTTTTTTTAAAAAAAAAAAGTGGCACAGTTTGGTTTAATAAAGGGTTGCTATAGGTACAAAGAATTAAAAATGAGTTTACAGTACGAGTTTATGAAGCACATGCTCGTATTGCACTGGAGAAGGTGAGTGTTGCTGTTGCTATGATTGATCTGTTTGTAACTGAGTTGCTAAATATGTGTGTGTTTTAGGGTGATATTGGAGAGTATAATCAATGTCAAACGCAATTAAAATACTTGTACCAATTAAATATCGAGGGTTGTAATGATGAGTTTCTAGCTTATCGAATTCTTTATATGCTTTTCTCACAAAACCAAACAGGTAAGTAAATATGGAAATATCCTTGGGAAGTTTTTTTTTTTAACGAACGATGATGATTATATATACGCAGATATCAACAGTATGTTGGAAGAGATGTGTAATGTCAAACTAGAAGACCATCCTCCTTGTGTACAACATGCCCTGATGGTGCGATCTTCATTAGCGAAAAAAAACTATTACAAGTTCTTTGAACTATATGAAGATGCGCCAAATATGGGAGGTTATCTGATGGATCAGTTTGTTGGAAGAGAACGTGTTGATGCTCTCATCATAGCTTGTAAAGCGTAAGTAAAATCAACCCTATTTCAATACAGTGTAAACTAACACCTTGTATTTATATATATATAGCTATAAACAGGGTATCTCTCTCTCTTATCTTGCTAAAGAATTATCTTTTGATGATATTCCCCAGTTAGTCAAGTTTTTGAGAGAACACGGTGTTACCCAAGTTGTAGGTAGAGAAAATAATGGTACTCTAAACACAAAAAGTGCATTGCCCATTTTAATATCACAAAGCAAAAACTACAACAAAGTTGATATTAAGGGTCAGATATAGATTGCATTGTTACTATTATTATTATTATTTGTCATCTCTCGTCCTTCATTCCCTGTAACCCTTTTCCTGTCTCATCAAAAAGCATGTTATGATTTATATTCACAACCCAAAAATGAAAAAAAGTAAGTTCCCTTCTTATTGACATAAGGAGGTTGAATAAACTGAAAATAAAGACAAGTATAAAAATACAATCCTTAGAATCAGTTTAAAATTGAAGGTTTATATTATTTGACTTTAAAAAAAAATACCACTTTAAGGACGATCATAAAAGAGCGATCTACAAAAAGTGACTCATTAAATTTTGATTACCGATATTTGATTTATACCTTTTTCTTTTAATACATATATGAGCATCACAGTACGCCCAGCCACTGAGGAATACGCTTCAGTTATTACTGATATCGGCAAAAGAGTATTTAGAGAAACATTTGGCCCCGTTAGTCCACCTGAAGAACTCGAGAAATACCTAAAAGAAAGCTATACAACTGAAGTTCAATGTAGAGAGCTGAATGACCCCTCGAGGTACACATTCATTGCATTCAATGAGGAAAACACCCCAGTTGGCTTTTGTCAGTTACGAAATAACAAAGAGGTATACGACTTTGTTAATGATCCAGAAGCAATTGAACTTCAGCGAGTCTATGTTGATCTAAACTGTGGTGGTAAAGGTATTGGAAGTAAGCTGGTTCAAGAGGCTATTAGGAAGGCAAGGGATCTTGGAAAGAAAACAATATGGCTTGGCGTGAATGAAACCAATTTACCAGCTATTGCATTATATAAAAAACATGGATTTTGTAAGGCTGGAGTTCATGTATTTAAACTGGGGGACATGGATGACACGGATGATGTCATGGTCAAGAGATTAATTGAGGCATAACTCTACTTTTTTATATTGTGCACAAATACTTATTTTTTGAATAAATCGCTGTGGATATTCATCCTCTCTAGATTCAATTCATGCATTTGCACTACATATATGACAATATGTAATTCATTTTTAATTTAATTAAAACGGGGGAAAAAAGGAAAAGAATCTAGCTCTACATTATATATGAACTAAACGAAAATCTTACAAAAAGGAAAAAAAAAAAAGGGGGGAGGAGGAGAGGGATGATTTACGTATGAATGCTTTTTGTTTATGCGTTAAAGTCACCTAATAACTCAGGTGCTTTAATTTCACCCTTTGCGATCTGATCAGCTCTCTTTACGATATCATATGTGATTGAAGAAGAGACAACTGAATCATGTTTATAATCAGGGTGGTTCATGACAAATTGACGGAAGTATGCAGCACCTGTCATAAGTTCACCACTTGCTCTCTTGCTGATTAAGGATAGATAGGTGGATAGCTTACAGTGTGTTTCGATATCAATGTTGGTACTCTTCAAAAAGCTATGGATTAAAGGTACAAGACCGGGGAATCCAGTTTCCTTTATATATACAAGTGCAAGTCAGCATTATTAACCCTCTCCACTTCTAATATCAATTACCTTTCCGTTGATAATCTCATTCATTGTCATCAATTCATACTCATCTTCATCTTCATCATCCTTCTTTGCATTTCCTGTAAAGACATTTTTACGGAAATAAAATTTATCGTTCAAGACAGCATCACGCTTATGACCAGTTTGCATATTTTCATCAATCTAATATTATAAAAGGTCAAACACAACATTGGTAAACATGCATTTCATTTCCTTTTTTACCTTTGAAATTGGGATATAAAAGTTGAGACCAAAACTAAGAATGGTACGAGTCAACAAAACAATAAACACAGCAAATGCAGCATTTTCGAAGTCTGAAATTTGAACCTCCATGCTTCTAAATTCTACACGCCAGCCAATCGTAGTGGACTTTGGTGGTGGGGGCTTAAATCTCATTGTTTGCCAGTTGGTAGATTGAAGATTCTAAAAAGATACTTAGTAATGAATCAACATAAATACGTGCATACATATACTCTACCTCAAAATGATCTGATGATTCACTATCATCCACATTTAAAAGTTCTTTAAAAATGACAAGAGGGTCGCGAATGAAAAGATGAGCAACGTGTTTGGATAGTTTATCATCAACTCCACTGTCTCTTAATTTCTGGTAGATTTCCTTGTCGTAAACCAAGTCCAAATCATCGTATTTAGGCTTGTATGTAGGGTCGTTGGATAGATACGAGTCAATAGAATCGTAACGCGATTTGTTGATGACAAAACGGCTTTTTTCAAGAGGCTGACGTATATATATAAATTAGGACCTTCTATCTCTTCCATGGTTCCTCTTTTTTAAATTTACCTCTAATCCTCTTTCTTCTGGTGTTCTATCGTCTACAGCAGCAGAAATGACATTCCATCTAACATCAACATCAGCCAAGTAACCTCTAAAGATGGGTGTATTTGCAGATAAAGCCATCTAAAATGTACATGTACCAACATTCATTTAATTACTCTTATTGTCTTCCACTCTTGCCTCTTTTTTTTTTCTCAAAAACAAAAAAAAAAAATGACGTTTTCGATAATTACCATAATAGGAGATATAGGAGCCAATTGATCATATAATCTTCTTCCTTCATCAATGTTGCACGCTTGGAAAGTGATTTGTAAGCAACACATACCCATGCCAAATGCCATCGCATCCATATAGATATGGTCAGGTAACGCTGCACCATTCTTGGCCTCCTTGTCATGATCAAAAAGTTCACGATCCCAAGGAACAGTGGGATCAATAAAAGGCTTAGGTGTGTTCTTATCATGATAGATGGGCATGTTGATTCTGACTTTGGAACCGCGGCGGCGACGAATATTAGCGGTCAAAGTACTACACAAACAAATGATTATTAATATATAATTCGCGCATATATTTATATATATATAAAAATTCAACTTACGGGAAACGAGCGTGTGGGTTAATAATCTCATCAGGCACAAACATACTTTGGCATGCTTTACCGTTAGGCTCATGATCAGGATCAAGCTCATGAGGGCATCCAAGACGAGGATAGTTCACCAAAGAAACGGCATATTCATCGGGATCCATTGCTTCATGAGCCATTTTACGTCTCAACTTCATGTTGGGCTCTACACCAACCAAATCACGGAAGGTGGCTCCGTAGGGCATTCCAGGAGTACCCTCAATCATATATCTTCCATATTCTGGTCTCCATAAAGCATCAGGTGGTGTTCTAATAACACATAAGAATACGCGCCTTGTTTTGTTTTTTATCTTTTTTTTTTTTTTTATCTCCATGCTACTTACGTGGTTTTCCCTTCAAGCCAATCATGTTCAGGTTTTTCCAACTTTTCAAGAATATCAAATGCACGAAGAGACAACTTTGTGCTCTTATTCTCATCATCAAACTTGACAACAATATACTCGATCTATAAAATAATTGGTCAATATCAAAAAATAGATAAATCACTTTTTTCATACTACCTCGTCACCCCATAGCAAACACTGCTTTGACTTATCCTTTTGGTCATTGTAAATATTAAGGAATTGTTCAATGCCATGCTTTCTAACATGATCAGAATAGTTCTTTGCTTCATTCCAGTGAAGAGGTGTTCCAAGAGATAAGAGTCCCATTATGTCTTTATTATAAATGTGTAAAGAAGAAAGAAGAAGAAAAGGAAGAAGAAAGGAATATCACTATTTAAAAAAAAATAGACAAGGTGAAATAAGGTTTTTTTTTCTTGTGTAATATCAAGCCACCCTATAAAACCACTTTATTTTGAATAGCGCAGACAAATGTATGTCTTTTGCTTACAAATTCAATGCTATGGTTTTTTACAGCTTAAATATTTATCCATTTATAGAAAGTGCATCACAGGAACAATAACGTGCTCGATTGCGCGATTCCATATCTCGATGAGTTTTTTTTTTAAAAAAAAAAAAAAAACGCGAGATTTCCCCCTATAAAACGACACTTCTTTTTCTACATCTTTTGGTATTCAAGATCATTCTTCAGCCTATTTTATATTTTGTAAAATAAATATAAATTAAGAACCAGCTTCTTCAATGTATATGCTTGATCATGTATTATTAATAATAGATATGTACATCCATAATAGTCACGTTGCATTTTTCATACACTTTATAATGTATTCCAAGAAACTGAGAAAAAATTTACAGCACTTTTAACTCATTTTGATGATAATATACAATACTCCCAATACCTGTTTTTGTTGAATTAGTTTGATTAAAAAAAAAGGAGTGTTGATTTAATTTTAATGCCACTGACCCAATAATACGAGAACCGCTGTACAACATACTTTGGTGACAATGGATTCTATAAATAATCCATTTCATCTGTCACTGATGATCAGCAGGAATAGTAATAAGAATAAAATAGTAGATCTAATACTACAGCATTGACTGGTTGAGTTTTAGAAGAATTCTATCTTTTCTGAGAGAGATATAGTCCCGCCGATCGATAAACAAAACAAGTCAGATATTATATGTTTTACCATTTCTCGTATATCAATTTGATCCGAGGAGAAAGAAACAATGTAAAGCATCAAAGGAAAGCACCCCCCCCCCTTTCTTTTTTCTTGAGAAGATCTTCCAAATGCATCAGTAGATCAGATAATAGCGTACCAAAAACCAAAAGCGTAATTATGAGCAGATTGTGCGCAAGTCTTTTTTATATATATGGAGGGAATTGCGCGCTTTAGTATGGTGTATACCTAATGAGTATTTGTTAAAAAACATACTTGTCCTAGATCACAAGAGTATTGACTCTTTTTTTTCCAATTTGATTTATACAAAATCCAGAAAATGGTGGTGCTGCTAGAAACATATTGTCGCTGTTTATAAAATACAAAAATACATAATGAAAGTTACCATTCGAACATCGGTGATTTTTTATGGGTTTTTCTTCTTATACAAGCCCTGTGAAACCTTCAAAAAACTGCTATTTTACCCTTCATTCAAATAACTGTATAACAGAATGTGTTTTGCTTGGCAAACATCCTGAAACCCTGTCCAAAGCTCTACAAGACAGGGTGGAGGATAAATTTGTCTCGCTGTATTTTATGTTCAATACTATTTGTTTGTTGGGTGGTGGCGAAAAAAATAATAAAAAAAAGGGCCGATAACAAAGGTGCCTACTATTTTCTGTTCTGGGGTTAATAACAGAAACCCCTAATGTTAAGATAGAACGCTTGAAAGAAGGTCTCTCTGTAAGCCGCGTTAATAAATCGATTTGATATATTTGGTTAAAAAAATATTACTTCAGCAGAAAGGATGTCTCTTTTTCCTTTTACAAAGTATAGGAATGGTAACACACGCAACAATCGTAACACACTAATACTCAGTATTGATGATGTATGCACTTTAATAAGGCATTATAGTCTATATAACTAAATAAATAAACAATTAAATAAATTATATGTTTACACAGTAACGAAGTGGGGAGGAGCTTAAATTTCTAATTCACAATATATTATTATGTAACACCTTGGAACGAATAAGTGACCAAGAGATGTAAACAAACAAGTAGCAATTACATATGGACAACAGATGCTTCATTTTCTATCCTCTATTTTGTGTGTAAATGTCGGTATTGATTTAACCGAGGATGAGTTTATTTCATCGATTCTGTTCACAGCTTTACTTGGTACCAATGTATAAATACAAGAATAACAGGTATAGCAGTGCATTATAATAATACATGATTGTTTTGCTCAACTCCCTCTTTTGTTATATATGTAATATATACCAAAACATTATATGGAAACGACAGCCCAAAAAGCATATGATAGTTTTGTAAAAACAAAGCTACGGGATGCGGGAAGAAAAAATTACAATGTCCGGTTTTATTCAATTGTCCTTATTGGTTGCTTCTCGAATCCGTTGTTGTCAAGTCTGGCTTCCTTTTTTTGTTTTCTTTTTTCTCTTACTTTCTTCTTCTTCTCTTTTTCTCTTTAGTTACTTGTCACCGACTCCGTCACTCTCCTCCGAATAGAACAAGACGAAAAGTATAACGCCAAAAGAGGGAAAACGAAAAAACAACTGGAATGAAGAAAAGTATGGTAAAGAATTCGAGAAAGATGAAGCAAAAGAGCTCGACCATGAAGGAATTGGCATTGTACCTGTCTCATCATCAAATAGGTAAAAAAACGAAAACAGTTTCTTTAAAAGAGAGGGAGGGAAGAAGGGAGGGGAAATTCTGAAAAGGGAAAGAAACCAGTGATTTATTATTATTATTATTTGTTAAATGTATATTTATATACTATTGCTATTGTGTAGAGTTTCCTTTGAGGATCATTATGGTTATTGTTGCAGGCTACTTGCTTCGATTACCTTATTTCAAAAACTTTATATTTATTGCTAACCAAAGAAGCGATGGACGCTATGAGAAGAGTATTTGGGATATCACGTTTTTACTCTTTTATGTTTGTGTGTTCACGGCCCTCCGTGCAGCAGTCATGGATTACTTGCTTGTTCCCTTGGCAAAGTCTGTTCATGTCGAAAAGAAAAAGTGGTCAAGATTTGCTGAACAGTCATGGATGGCTTTATACTACTCTGTTTTCTTTATTTTCGGTTTTGTAAGTTTTTTCTTGTTTGAATCAGACACAATGAGTGTGTATGTGTTAACATACTTCATAATAATAGCATATCATCTATCATTCTCCCTGGTGGTTTGATTCATCCTATTTCTGGCGTGATTATCCTGTAACTGATTACTCAACTGAATTCAAGTATTACTATTTACTTCAGTTTGCTTTTTGGCTTCAACAAATATTTGTTCTTCAAATCGAGGCACCCCGCAAAGATTATAGAGAATTGGTGTTACATCATATCAACACTTTGTTATTGATTAGTTTGAGTTACGGATGTAATTTCACCCGAGTCGGTAATGCCGTCTTCCTTTGTATGGATTTACCTGATATTTTCCTAGCTGTAAGTAAAAAAAAAAAAAAAAAAAAAAAAAAAAAAAAAAAGGGAAACAAAGTGTGTCAAGGGTTTTTTATTTTGTGATTTATATATAAATTTGTGTAAACATGAAACTAATGCATTGACTCGATTGTTAATAGCTTGCAAAAGCATTAAACTACTCCTTCCCTGGCATTGCCTGTAACACTGTTTTCGGTATCTCGCTTGTTTCATGGCTTTACACTCGTATTTACATCTATGGAGGTATTATTTTGTCCACACTTACCGAGCCAGAATTATATGTGCCTGAATTTAAGCTTGATCCAGTTAGTGGAAATTGGTTCCCTCACTTTGTAAAGTACATCATTGCCGGACTTATGATTGGACTTTATATTTTGATATTATTCTGGACTGTGATGTTCTTCAAGGTCTTGTACAAAATATTGTTTACCGACGATGTCAAGGATATTAGATCTGATGATGAGGAGGAGACCGAGGAGGTATCAATTGAAAAGATTGAAGGGTAAGGACGGTGATTTTTATTTTTTATTTTTTGGGATTACTAATTTTTATTTATTTATTTTTTATGTACAGCGATCATTCCCAAAAGAAAGCAAAACTACAGTAAATACATTTGTTCCTTATTATTATTTCAATCAAATGTAATGTTATATAATTCTTCTCTGTTGAATTACAAATAATGAAAACGTAACAACTTAATAACACCTTACCATAAAGTAACAATTATTATTTTTTCTTATTATTAAAAAATAATAAAATGTAATATTCCTACACTATATTTCTATTTTTGGGTGGCTAAAATCTCAACCATTAAACAAATAGGATTATTTAAGAAAACAAAGCTTTCAACACAATTTAACAAATACATATAACACACAAGGTCTTAAACACCCTTTCTCATTATTATTTCATTTTTTTTTTTGTATATATACACCATTTGTATTTAATTTTATGGTTTACTTCTTGTTTTAATATTATTTATATTCATTTAATTGTTTTCTGTAAAATACAAAATAAAATTACAAAAACAATATGGTATCTTCCAGAAAACACCTGTATTTATCTTCTATTGTATGTTTAGTATTGGCTCAATTAGCTAATGTAGTCGCCGAGCATAATATATCCAGCACTATCATTAAACGTCAAGTTAATCCCGAAAACCTTATCAACGTACCAACCAACCCTGAATGGATGAAAAATATTGATTTCACCAACATCAAAGGCAACGTTCGACCAATCACATCAGGCAAGTGCAGTGCAGCCAAATGCGATGGTAGTGACAATAATGACTGCTACCAAGTTTGTGGCTGTCTCCCTCACTCAACAGATGTCTTTGGCTGCACTATTCCTAAAACATGGTCATTGACATTTGATGATGGCCCAAGTGAGGTTACACCCGTGTTACTCGATATTCTCAAGAGTAAAGGTGTAAAGGCTACCTTTTGTGTCCTTGGAGCCTATGCCGAAAAGTATCCAGATATTTTGAGACGCATCTATGATGAGGGTCACCAGATCGCCTCCCACACTTACTCTCATGCACACCTCATGTCGCTTACCAACGAGGAAATCGTAAACGAAATGAGGGCTACGGACGAAGTTGTTCAAAGAATCACTGGTGTTACGCCACGCTATGCTCGTCCGCCTTTTGGTGAGGCTGATGAACGAGTAAAGGCACTGCTGGAGCAGATGGGTTACAAGATTCTTATGTGGAACGTCGATCCTCACGACTACAACTTCCATATGGTGCCAAATGGAGGTGATCTTATTCAAGATGGTTTCCAAGAGATATTGGATGGTAAATCTAACATGTATAATGTATTTAATGAACCTGGTTATATTAGTCTTCAGCATGGTAATGTGAATATTCGATATCAGTATCATTTTTTTTTTTTTTTTCATTCTAATATAACTCTTTTTTTATATACCTCAATCTTTCTCTTTCTTCTGGTTAGATCTTTATGGACCTTCTATTCAGCAAGTGGACAAGATCATTGACCTTGTAAAATCTTACGGGTATGACATGATGCCTGTGAATATGTGTACTGGTCAAGTTGACATGCACCATACCCCTCCAAATTCAGCAGACCAGCTCAATCCCGGTGTTAAATCGCTCAAACATGAGGAGAATGTGGAGAAGAAGCCTGAGCAGCAACAGCCAGATCTCAAAGAAGAAAATGTAGACGAGGAGGAGGAAGAAGAAGGAGAGCAGTCTGTCCAAGCTGCATCTCATGTTAAATCAAATACTGGTTCGAATGTCGCTGTAGCAGAAATGAAGACGGGGGACAGCAATCCTTCTAAAGTTTCAAAGACTTCTGGAGCTAGTAAATTAACGATCTCGCTAGCCGCAATTCCTCTAGGATTAATCCAATTCTTTATTTAAAAAAAATAATCCTTGGCATTCATTTTATATACTTTAAATCTTAAATGCAAAAAATCATCTGTTCTAGTACCACTGGTTATGGTAGTATTTTGGTGGTTATTAATACTAAAATAAAGTAATTTATTCTCGCTTTTAATTTTTTTTTTTCCATACATATTTAATACATCAGTTCATATTGATATCGATTGGACTTAATTTGTATTTATACCCTTATAAAATATAAGGTGATATATATTGTTGTTTACTTCTTGCAAAGTAAATAATAATAGTATTATAAGAAAAATGTTACACGCAACCTAACTATGTTAAGTGCTATCTAAGGATTGTTATTCTCATTTCCATCACATTAAAAAAAGCTAGCTGAAAGGATGATATAAGTATTTCATCGATTGCATAATCAGAAACTCGTTATATGTTTTATATTTATTCAGGTTTCGTGGTAGCAAAAGTAAAGCAATAACTAAAAGTATGGTCAAAAAAAGAAGTATACTGTGTTTTTTTTATAACTCAGTGATTTGATTTTTTTTCAGGCTACTGCATTTCAAGTATGATTAAACTCGTTTTTTTCTTCAGATATGATGGCTAGAAAACGTGCGCTTATTAATAATACGATCATCTTTCCTTCGTTTCTAGTTCATTGCTTTTTATCTATACCTTTAATAAAAAAGGCACTTCGATGAAATCTCTAAAAAAAAGCCTTAAATTAACATAGCCTCACACATCCACCAACTAAATGAACTTGTGTACTTTCGACTTTGTTTCCAAGTGTAACGAACGTTTGAATACAAGCAAATAAAAACCTGCTTCGTTACATCATAGCTTTGATGGTAAAAAGAAGGACGCATTTCAAAAAGGTACAACAAAGTTGTCCCGACCGTTACACTTATTCGGCAGGCATAAATCTTCTACAGACACACAATAAACATATAAAATAAAAGGCTATTGCTATTATTTTCTTATTTTTATTTATTATTGGAAAGAACAGGAAATATCTGTCCCCCGGATGATATTGACGTGTTATCAAGCGCACATCCTAAAGTATGCGGCACTCACGGAACTGGTAATTTTTAATTTTGGCCCATATGTTTGTTTTGCTAAGCAGCTTATCATCTATAAACTAACCTTAAAGTAAAGATGCATCAGTTATATGTATAAATATGTTACGGATGATCGACATTTTTTTTTTGTGTGTGTACAATCTCATCAGACTATTTTTTTTCTGTGAAATAGTTAATTTATTAAATGATCTTCATGCTAAACCTTATATACTACAAACGATTACCTTCTCTTTTGGTAAGAAAGAACTCAGTTTAGTAAAAGTGTGCACTTTTATCTTTGAGTCTTCTTTTTCATATCAAAAACGCTTCTTGTTTATTAAGTGTTTTATATTTTATTAACTTGGTTTATATATAATTTGTTATTATTTAAGAACTTGATATAGTTTATTTGATCGGATAACTGTTTATTTATTTATAAATAAGGTTTCATTCTACATTTATTGTTGTTGTATGAGTGAAAGCCAATCAAATCTAAGTATTTGACCCACCTGATTTAGTTACAACTTAATATATACTTTCCCCCTCAATCACCATATCTACTTTTACCTTCTAGACATTTATTTATAAAAATAAAAAAGTATTTTTATTCAAATATTTTAGGAAACAAATAAGCATTATGTAAAATGTAACCTTATTTTTTTTTTTTTTATAAAAAAAAGTTCATTTTTAACTTTAAAGAAGGGCAAAATAAATACGTATTTAACTATTTTACATACATTTTTGTTTTTTTTTACAGCAAGAACGTGTTTATTCCACTTTGCATATTTAATGAAAAGAATAAAAAAGTAGAAATTATCTACTTTCAGACAGTTTTTATTTTTCCCTTTGATAAACAAGAAAATTTAGTAAAGTGACACCATCAAACCTTAATTTATTTAAGGCAATAGTAAAATAGTTACTGAAAAGATTAAAACACGAGGGAAAAGAACATTCTAATATCTTTGCTTTTTTTTTTTTTCCTGTGAGAGCAAAAGCTTTCAGAATGGGGCTTTTTTTTTTTTACAAGATTAAATTCCATAAAAAGAATAATATCAAATTTATAAAATAAAAAACAAAATAACAGAAGTGTTTAAAATCAAAATTAATGTCATATAAACAAGTATTTACTTGAAAGTCTTTTTTTTTTGTTTAAAAAATAAGAGGTAGTAGTGGTAATATGAAAATTAAAAAAAAAAGTTTATAGTTGGGGTTGTGTTTTTCCTTTTTTTTTTCTTACTGGATCAATGCCATTGAAACGGCAGCGATGGCCAAAGTAAGGACGGCTGGACGCAATGATTCAGCACCGCTTTCTTCTTGTTGCTGGACACTTTGTTCACTGATAACACCGTTACCGCTAGAGGGAGCAGCAGCAGAGGAAGAGCTAGCAGCAGCAGCAGGAGGAGAGGCGATTTCGGCAGCAGCATTGGGGGCAGTAGAGCTGCTGGAAGCAGAGGAAGCGGGGACACCAGCATCGGTGGAACCAGCAGCATCGGCAGAATCAGCAGAGGGGATAGGGAGATCAATACCACCAGCAGAAGAATCATCTGAAGAAGAAGCAGGAGTGGTGGTAGACTTACCGGCATCAGCGTCGGTGGTGGAATCAGAAGAACTAGCATCAGAAGTAGCCTTGGCAGCAGCAGTGGTGGTCTTTGAAGATCCCTTCTTGGTGGAAGTGGCCTTGCTTCCGCTAGCCTTGGTGGATGAGGCAGCAGCAGAAGTAGAGCTGGCGGCGGGAGCAGATGCGACACCAGTGAAAGGTCCACTGTAGTCACCAGGGATGATGTGAGCACATCCCTTGGATGAAATTCCGCGATTACAGTTGGTAGTATCGTTCTATATTGTTGTTATTGTTATTTTATTATTGAAATAATTACGAATAAATGAAAAAATTATAAAGATATTAGCTTTCTTTCTTTTTTGAGTTAGATTTGAAAAATTAAAAAATTAAATAAACTTACACAGCAACGAATACAATAAGTGTTTCCAGCTGGTTCAATCAAGTTTACAAAGTATGTCCAACCAGCACAAGTAGCACCCTTAGGTGCTTTAACATCATATTGTCCACCTTCATCAGTAGGATCCAAATTAGCTTTTGAAGGGTCGATCTGACCAGTAATTTGAACGTAGTCCTTTGTTTTAACGTAGTGTGCAGACTGGATAAATCCAGATTCCAACTTTCCAGCATTCGTAGCCTTGGGTGCTTTACCATGACAGAATGCTTGAGCGTTCCACTCAGTATCTGAAATAAGGCGATCGGTTGAATCAGTAGGTGGAAGGAAGACGCAAAAGTTGTTTGCATCAACAATCTGTGCAACTTGGCCGTAAGCATTGACAAAAGATGTGAGCAAGGCGATAGATGAAACTAATAAGCTAGTACGGGCAACCATGATTATATTATTAAGTGAGATATAAAAAATGAATGTGAAAGTTTGTTAAAAAAAAAAGAAAATAGATGGTTTGAAGAAGGGGAATATAAATGAAAGGATTGGGATTAAGTTGTTACAATTGTAACCGAGATAGAAAAGAAAAAGTATTAAAGAAGAAGAAAAAGGGAATTTAAAGAAGAAAGAGGAAAAATAGTCGAAATAAGGTAGAAAATATATAGCCTTAAAAGTGGAGTTGTAAATAAATACGAAAGAAATGGTCAAATATATCAAATATGTATAAAGCAATATCAAGAAGTGTCCTTTTATGTGTAAATTATTAAATTGCTCTGTAGTATGTGTTACAGTTTGGCTCGTGCAACATTGGGTTTACTAGTGTGTTGCTGCAAGTTTCTATTATTACCAAGCACAGACAGGTACTAAACCCTTTGTTAGGCTCTGATATTTTTATGCTAATGGGTTTGTGAAAGATTAAAATATATTAATATTTATTTTGGGAAGATACTAGTGTTTCCACCTTATAAGTTGGTGTGAAATTTGTTTTATAAAAAAAGACTGTATGGTTTTATTTTCACTATATCATAGTGTTGTTTCTTGTTTTACTTTGGTTTTTTTTTACTAAGTTGGATGAATTGAAGTATGTGAAGCTATGGTAAGCTATATAGCTTTTTTTATCGTTTTAAAATTCTGAAAGAGGGATAATGTAACCATTTTTATTTATTTTTAGTTTTTGTCTCCTTTGAAACTGCCAAATAAAGCTTATAAACTCCTGCCCTGATTTTAAAAATATCGATAGTCTGAAATAAACATTCAATTGTCCCGAAACAGGGATTTTCCGATTTTTGAGTATCAATTTTTCAGACGGCTGATTTTCTCACTCACCATGTTGGTCACTTTCTTGGCTCACATCTGTGACTGGATCTACTTTAATACCAAGCCACTGCGAAATGCATATTGAAAGAGAGATCTGACTCTTATTATCATCAAGGGTAGAAACCATCTCAGTTTTCTATAGATTTCCCCACATCTTTTTTTTTTCGTTTATTTATTTCGATTTATTTTGTTTCCACTTTATCTCTCTTCTTTATATTTTTTTTCCCTATACATTTTAAAACATGGCTCTCTTGAACAGGTATGGTATCAACATAGGCATATGAACAACCACACACACACATACATTTATTTCTTACATACTACCACTCCTTGTTGTGCAGTGATTGTCCTGACCTTAAGCTTATCGCACGCGGTAAAGTACGTGACTTATATGAAGTTGATGAGAAATCTCTTTTGTTCGTTGCCACCGATCGTATCAGTGCTTTTGATGTCATCATGAATAATGTAAGTTACTATATACAACCCACCTTTATAAGTGGACAAGGAAGGGAGTGTTGAAAAGTAGGAGAAGAGAGAATGGAAATATTAATCGTTCGCTCATTTGCTAGGCCATTCCTGGTAAAGGCAAGATTTTGACTGAAATCTCCTTGTTCTGGTTCGATCTCTTGAAGGACGTTTTACCCAATCATTTGATCACTTCCAAGTTTGATGAAATGCCTGAAAATATACAGAAATACCGCGGCCAACTTGAAGGCCGCTCCATCTTGGTCAAGAAGATGCGTGTCTTGCCTATCGAAGCTATTGTCCGTGGTTATATTACTGGTTCAGGTATGGCCGAGTACAAGAAGAAGGGTACCATTTGTGATATTCCTCTTCCTGAGGGACTTGTTGAAAGTCAGAAGCTTCCTGAAGTTCTTTTCACTCCTAGCACCAAAGCTGAAATTGGCGATCACGGTAAGGATTTGGAAATGAGAGATTCTAAATGAAGAAAAAAGGAATGATAGCATGAGGGAGATGTGAATAGTGTCTATTAAGTTTGCTAATATATGTATTTAATAGATGAGAACATTCATCCCTCAAAGGTGGTTGAAATTTTAGGCGATAAGGATCTTGCTGAAAAGATTGAGAAGTCTGCTATTGCTCTTTATACCAAGGCTAGTGAATATGCTGCCAGTAAGGGTATTATTATTGCCGATACTAAGTTTGAATTTGGTTTGGATGAAAATAACAACTTGGTCGTTGTTGATGAAGTTTTAACTCCTGGTAAGGCTCTTGTTTTTGTTGTTTTTGCATAAATATCTTTCAGCCTAACATTAAAAAAAAATAACTTTTTAGACTCATCTCGCTTTTGGCCCGCCGCCAAGTACGAAGCTGGTCGTACACAAGAAAGTTTCGACAAGCAAGTCTTGCGTAATTATCTTGAGTCTATTGGTTTCGATAAGAAGACTAGCATTACCCTTCCTCAAGAAGTCACCGATAACACTCTTGATAAATATAAAGAAGCTTTCCTTCTTCTGACTGGCAAGGAAATCTCCTTGTAAGATAAAAAAAATACTCTAATTCGATTTTCCTTGTATAATAAAACAAAATGTAAATTTCCAAAATGCGCAATATTTTATTTGTTACTTTTATCAATTAGTTAAAATTCTATCATCTTCAGTTGGACAATAAATCGGAGCGTTGGCGTCAAACGATAAAGTTTCATATTTTCCTTGTGGAGGAGTAAACATCATCTTCCAAAGCATCTTGGATAGCCAGGAATGAGCCAGTACCGAAGGATGAAAACAATCAATGTTACTGAAATTACAGCTATCAGTATTCGTGTTTTCGAGAGAGAGAGGAAATACTTTTACCTGATAGCTTCTATAGGAAAGGTCATGATATCCACTAGTAGGGGTTGGTAAATAACGGTAAATGTATCATCAGTTCCATTAGTTTGATATTCAGTCGCAATTTCTTCCAATGCTTGATTATATAGTGGGAACAAGTTACTCATGATTGTTCTATTAGCATCACTGTGCGAGCATTCACATTCATGATCGTGGCCCACAAAATTACGAAACGACAATGGTTGACAGTAGTTGGTAAATGGTGTGGTCTCAACAACAATATCTTGCACTCTCATCATTCCAACTATACATAGTATTCAATATTAGAGAAATAAATAATTTCTAAACAAATCATATACCTATCTGAACCAGAACATTGGACACACTTGACTTTATTCTTTCAATAGCAGCTTGTACATTGGTTTTAAAGACAGGTGGTAACGAAGTTGGTTCAGCACATGCATGACAAATATCATTTGATCCAATAAAAACTGTTAGTAATTTCCAATCAGTACGAGCGACTGTACCGTTGGTATAGACATCGTTCAACTCATCAAGCATGTAGTCAATCAGATGATCAAGGTTAAGACTACGTGCACCAGATTGAGCAGAATTTAAAACATCAAGATTTGGTCTGTATTGGCCATCAGGACAAATTTGATTTCCTAATGACACAGTTAGTATGAGCTTGAGAGACACAAGATAAAACTACGCTATAATTTACCAAAGCATATCGAAATAAGATGTTCACCGACAGATGATCCATATAAATCATGAGAGTAATAATGAATAAAATTTGGTACTGTTGTAGCATTGACATCCTGTAAGCCATATAATCATGTTTTTTAGATATATATTATTGATATAGCGACTTTTTATTATTTCATTTACCCCTCCCATAGCAAAAGAAACGCCTCGGTATTCTTGTAAACTGTCAATACTCAAGAACATACCATTCTGTATTCCTTTAGCAGCAAATCCTGCCATCACACTTTATGAAATGTTAGAAGAGTTTCACATATTATTTTTGGATTGATGTATATAACATATACATACCTATCACCTATGCCTGCAACGACCTTAATATCATCTGGTCTTAAATCATGAACACTAGAAGCTGGAGATGCACGAGGCTGTAACTGTGGACACGCAATATCAAGTGGATAATTTGAATTAGCTGTTACATTATTATCTAACGGATTCTGTCTTAAAGTGAGAGTCAGTACTGCTGGAAATAGCAACGTTGTATAAAGGTAGCTAATTGCTGACATTGCCAAAGCAACCATTAAAAGCAGACTAAGGTTTCTAAATGTATGTAGATAGAGATGAGAGTCGTGAGAGATATCTTTTTCTTCGGTATTGAAGTCTAATAGTTCTTGGGTGATTTCAGCTTCTCTACTTGTAGTTGGTACCTTTTCTGTAGAGAATGAAAGTAAAAATGATTTCCCTTTAACATAAAACATACTTTGTATCCTTATATTCGTGATTGAAATATACATTTATAACCCTTTTAATTTATTTATTTTGCTCATTAGAGTGGAAAAGGGGAAATGACACTTTAAGGAGTGACAAGGCCAAGATTGCACTGATCAATTCTAGGATCACTTAAAATCATGCTTCTCACTTGTATCTTGTCAAATGAATACATGAATACACATTACAAAGTGATGTATTGATCAGAAATATATAAAAATACAAAATATTTCCACATGCCTACTCTACATATCTGTCTCTATCAATTCTTATTTTACCAGGGCAATCTATTGACAGTTGCACGTGGTTTTATAATCACCTCCCAGATAAAAATAGCTAATATCTTCACTTTACAATGATGCGTATATATTCATCACGATTTATTTGCATTTACTAAGTTCAACTAACACAGATTGCCACGCCTGTCACAATTAAACTCATACCTATCCAAGTGTCTATGAAATAAGCAATGAATAAATATGCTGTTTCTTGTGTATTACTACTTGGATGGATTACCTCTACCACCGATCTCTTCTCCCAAGAACAAACCGGTTATTA
>MU622246.1:417796-428756 GCA_025399235.1 Backusella circina FSU 941
TCCAGACTGCCAATTGCTTGCTCTTTATCAAGTTATAGAGAGAATATGTTCATTGTTATCATGATACAATGAATCAAAAACTTATCTACATTGTTCAACACGTGTAGAATTATTTTAGTTCTTGATGGAGACATTTTGTATCTCTTCATCGAACACTGTAAAAAAAGACTTTTCCTATTTCATGCTATTGCTGTTCTATGCTATAAATAGAATTCACTAAGGTTATAGATGTGTACCACTATTGCTCTTAATGAGGTAATTTTATAAGAATAGGTCACACAGCTTCTGCTATATATTTTTACCTTATTTGCCCTCCCTTACTTCTATTTAATGTAACAGAAAACGCCAAACTTTTATATATTTTAATCACTGACGCTATTGTAGATTATCGTGAGCGTAGTATTAATGATTGAAAAGTTCTATATCTGATTGTTGGCTGGTGTAATAGCCACACTGATATGCAGATATTGTGGACATCGATTACTTTTTTTATCCAATCTTTAAAGTAATAATAGCAATTAGGGGGGGTTTGTTACTGAACTTTGCATTAAAATAAGAAATATTTTGCATCTTATCTAATTAAGGTGGCGGATCTGAATAACGTTCATTTAATTTATTCAGCTTTTTTATAATACACTTCTTTAACAAAATTCATATTCATAAAGCTTAAAAAAAGCTCAGGATATGCCGATAGTTCGCGTATATTTCTTCACCTTTCATTAATGATATAGACGTGTTCGGAAGAGACTGATGGTAGGTCTACAACCAAGATATTGCACAGAGTAATTAATCGCAAAGAAACATGTGAACAAAGACCTATTAAAACTTCCATTTATAGGCAACGGAAGCCTCGCTCGCTTTGCGTTCACTTGTGACCATTTAAGATGTCAATATAATATTTTTTAAAAGAAAATAGATTTATGCAAATTAGACATTGTACAAAACTAAAAAGAGTATCCAACAATGCTATGCTTATCAAACTATGTAATACTGCTATTACAATATATTTTTAAGGATCCCCGTGCGTTCGGATAGACAATTGTTGGCCCAAACACAGAAGAAATCAATTGCACTGTTTCAATTAAATCATAAATGCGCAATAATGATTGGATCTTAACGTTTATCTATTTATTGCTTATGCAAATCAAATCTGTACAATATCTTTTTCGACATTTAAAAAGGATCTGTTATATTAAAGCAGCTTTTCTTCATTTCTTCATTAAAGTAAAGCGGTGTGGTGGAACAGAATTTCAATATGAATGTTGATTTTAATATTCAATCTATTTAAACTTCGAATTGATGTATTACTTAAATTAAACTTGATAAATTTTGCAGAGTCTTAAATAAGCATTGTTTATCTGTATGCTTGAAAAAAAAAAAAACCTGCCGGTTTCCTTATTAAGTGGCCCGCTTTTTTTTTTCTAAAAAGGGCAGATGTAACAATGACATGTTTTCTAGGGTGGTCACAACCCATTTTTGCAATAATTCTGGATAGCTTCTGCGTGTAGTAGTAACAAAGCGCAAATACGGAAATAAACTTTCTTCTCTTTTTGTAGATCATGTATTTTTCATCTTTAGTATTCATAATAATGATGCAAAGAATATCCAGGCTAGGAAAAAGAAAATAATCGTTTCTTAAAGAAAAAAATTGAACGTTCGGAACGTATTCCTTTAAAATATTACATGCTGTCTTCACAAAAGTAAGGTATTTCGGGTGTTACATATTTGGCTGTGTACAATCTGTCTCTTTACTATTGCTGACATGTTTGATTCATCAATCTGCTTTAAATAACCTTAATTTGGAACGCCGTAATCAACCAACCCTATTATACAATACCGAGCTAATCTTGCCAAAAGAAGTAATTTCGTTTGTGTAGCTTGAAGGAAAAAAAAAAAAAGATATATAAAGGTGCCATTTTAAATAGTGAGAGAAAGTTAATTCTCTTTTCTTCTCTATTCAAATTATCATGTCTGATCAATGGTAAGCGTTATCTAGTGAATCAAAAGATAAAGTTTAAAAGAATCAATATATTAAAAATAATCTTCTTGTAGTCATTGCTGCCAACCCTCTTCCAACTATACAAGAATGGTGGAAAATAACTATATGGGAAACAACACCCAATATAATCAATTACTTGATGGATTATTATACGACCCCAACCTTTTCAATGGAGACTTTGAAGATTCTCTTGGTCCGCTCATTCATAGCGACTGGCCTGTATATAACCAACCAGACTCTTATCGGTCTTTTGCTCCAGATAATGCACTACCCGCTTATGAGGGTCTCTCTACGGAAAACTTTTTGAAGCCATATGATCCATCGCTTAATACGGTACCTCAGGCTGTTTCGCCTTCATTTATGCCGTCACCTAGCAGTGTAGATTCAGATAGTATATTTGACCCCTTGCCCTTGACTCCAGAGTTTGAGCCAGTAAGCTTACCCACACTCCAACTCTTCCCTACTACAAACTACCACCCCATGAATACCTATCTGTTGCCAACTTATGAAGAAAGTATTTGTAGTAAGGTAAAGATTGAATCACAATACGAAGAGCAGGCGAAACCTGAAAATGTTTCTGCAAAGAAGAAGGGTACCAGAAGAAGAACAGTGGCTCAGCAGCTCAAATGCCCAGTCTGTATAAAAACATTTACACGACCTTATAATCTCAAATCACATCTACGAATTCACACCAACGACCGACCCTATATTTGCGACTTTGAAGGGTGCAAGTGGACCTTTGCACGCCCCCACGATTTGAAGAGGCACCAAATGCTTCACACCGGCGTTAAACCTTTCAAGTGCGATTGTGGAAAAAGCTTTGCTCGTAGCGATGCCTTTAAACGACACTGGAAAGTAGATGCTATATGTGCTGCAAGAAGGGCTGAGCTAGCAGCAAACGCGCTACTGTAATTATTTTATGATTCCTACTCTTTCATATATATATATATATATATATATATAGCATCATCTTATTATAACCTATGCATATCCTATATCCTATATCCTATCTTATGTCTCATGGCTTGCAATATAGCTATTGTCGCCTGCTTATACCCTGTATATCATCATTAATTTCTTTGTATCATGCCTTTTTATTATTATTGTTAATACTGATTTGAATAATAATACATCGAAGTTATTTTAACTTATTCAATATTATGTAATCTGTTCGAAAATAAACTATAAATATCAAACAAACAAAAAAGCAGAAGGTTTAGAAACTTTTTTTTTCCTATTCATTAATAGTTATGTCTGCAGAGTAAGACAATTCTTTTGATTACATGAGGGAAAGGGAAACAAACAAAGCGCGCGAATACTCTTGATTTTCTGTCAGATTTTGTATTCATTTCCAACCCAATAGTTTTGATTTACTTTTATTTTGTTACAACCTTTGTGTTGTCTTTCGTACTTCTAAATAAAAATATGGTTGATCCCGCAAGTCAGTATGTATTACATTTGTACTTTCTTTGATTGAAGCTTGTTTTTCATCATTTTAAAACTAAAACTAAAAAAAAAGAGAAAAGAAAAAAAGTCTCACAGCAAAGAATCATTTGACTAGATGTTTTACATCTATGTTTTTCAAAGCTCTCTATTCTTTTTTTTTGCTATTTTATCTCAAGCATCCAGACATACAGCCATATCCATTCAAAATTCAAGCTTAAGTTTCTCATTTATAGGAACGACGCAAAAGTTTATCCATTTATACATTTATTTGAAATCAATTGATACGACTCTCGTGCAACAGACTGCAACTAGAAAATAGCAGAAGAAAAAAAATACCCCAAAAAATTATTGAGTGACCTATCCAAGTTTAAAAATATCATTGCGCTCGTTATTCAATTCACGTTTTAGGATACGCCTTTCAAGTTAATAAAAGGATGGAACTCATTACACTATATTTGGCTAGAAAGGTCTTTCTATCTCTTTTTTTCTCTTTCCTTTCCTTTTACAACAAAAAAGAATATAAAAAAAGTCGAACAGAATAGAGAGGGTAAGAAAGTCTATTCTTCATTTTTTTAATTCTTAGTCAATAATTATCAAACTTCTCGCCACTCTACTCTCCATTTACAGAATACAGCATATAATTTACTCTCAATTATGGGTACTAATAATAAAAAGAAAAGGCGTCTTTTCTTACCATATTTTTTAAATTCTTAGAACCAATAGACAAAAGTATTAAAATATTATTTTTGTAGAGCTGACGACTTATCTGTATCTCGTAATCTAACGTACAAATATACATAAAAGTAACTTGTCCCCTTAAAAGTCTATAGAACCAATAAAGGTACTCGCCCTAGTCGGCCAGAACTCCGAGATTTCCAGAATAGTACAGCTTTTGAAAAGAAATATGTTTCTGTTCCATGGAACGAACACAAGGAGAGTACACAAATCTCATTTAAATAAAAAGTTAAAAAGATCATGCTGACAAAGATAGCATTAGTTTTTTCTTTAATATAATTATACATTTCGAAGCTTTTTGTGCTAATTTGAAACGTAAATAACTATTAATAGCTAGAGGCTTCTACAAACAAATAGTAACATAGAATCGGTTGATCAGCACACTTTTTAGCTTTCCCTTTCCCCTTTATTATATTCCATCATGATGTTCAACCTTTTCAATTTTTATTTAGGATAAAGTCACCCATAAGAACACTGATATCATGAGAAAATATCACTCACTCATAGGCTTAAATAAAGATACCATCTTTTTTGCACCAAGATTTATTTCACATGAGATTTCTGGGCTTTAATTATTCCTCTTCCCCCCCCAAACTGACATGAATCCATAGCTTATTTCTATTTAATCAAGATCTAAATGATAATCTATGTTTTATGCAATGATCAGGTTTTTTTTATTCATCGGGAGAAGATCACCGATCTATAGAGCAAGTGGAATGCATAAACAAAAGATAAAATGATTATCATTTGCATATGTGAATAAAAAAAGATAATAGTTATTCCGAGGGAAAAATGGTTTCCATTTTAACGAGACTTGAGGATTACTTCAAAAAATGAATTAGATAAGAAGATTTATTTGATCTCTATTTGTTATGTTCCAACAATTACACTGTTAATCATATGAATAAGAACGTTTGTGTTTATTTTTCTTCCTTCTGTTTTGATTTTCTTTCTCACGTACAGTTGAATCATTCTCGAAAAAAAAGTAGAAACATATTCCAAATCTAATTTATTGCATTAAAATAATTGACAACACCCTGTAGCTCACTATTTTTGGTTGATCGATCAGTAATTACCTTTTAGATACGTGTTAGCGGATGCAAATCAGTTATTTTTTAAACTAAAAGAAATGAACACAAACTTAACTGTTTCAAAAACAAAGCAACAAGAATGATATAGACTAAGATTTATCTCTATTATTTGTTATTTTAATGCGTGAGATGCGTTTTATAATAGCCATAATTCTATAATAATAAATAAATGACCCATTATGTAAATACGTTATATTCAATCTCATATCTACTTTTATATACTATAATGTCTTCGCTTGCACCCAGTTATCGTACAACATGGCGTTTGAACTTACTGCAATAGACATTTTTTCCCAGAAAAATAGAAATAATAGTGTAATAAATATAGTAAGCTTGAAAAAAATCACCACTAAGTAAATAAATAGGCTTTGTATTCATCATTAGTTAAGTGAGATAAAATTAATTATGAACTGTCTATGTTGTACATACGAACGAATTTTTTTAAGAAAAAAAAAGCCATTACTATCGGCGTTAACAATTCAAAATAAGCATTCCGAGTAAAAAGGCAAAAGAACACAAAACGATGATCAAAGAAGATATTTTTTCATATTATGCTATAGAAAACTTAAAGTTAGATAAAGCTTTGCGTTTCACACACATGTTCATAAAGTTTACTATTCGCTGTAGTAATAAAATTTAAAAGAATCGTTTAAAAACCTATACTTTACTTATTAAACCATGCAATTAACATAATTATGACAGGATGGGCTGCCTTTTTTTTATTATTGGTGGCCAATATAAACAAAGAGATTAGATCTAGGTGCACAGGATTTATCAGAAAGCGGCCCTCAAACCGAAAAACTCAACAATTTAATCTTTTGGTACCGTCTCTACAATTAAATTTTTGGTTTCCGCTTATTCACTATATTTTGGTCATCTTGAAAAAAGATGGCTGTATAAGAAAACAATAAGATATATTTAGTCATTATAGCATAGGAAAGCTGTTTAATGGTGCATGAAATAAACATACGTATCTCTTTGATTATTTATATACCTGACAATTCGTAGTTTTTACGCTCCTAGTCGGTTCGGGAAATAGGACTTTTGTGGATTATTACTTCTTGCGAGCTGAACCTATAAAATATCAATAAAGTATGAAAGCTATCATTGCGTTGTTTCATTTAATGTGATTTTATGTTATTGATTTTTATAAAAAGTGATACAGTCCTCACTATAAGTGATAACAGTAGTAATTAATTAAAAGAAAAGGGAGAGGAATATCCAGTGACGACTTCTATCTCTGAAAAGTTTTAATAATCGTAACAGTCGTAATTTTTCTATTACATCATCTTTTATTAACCTTTATAAGTATCAATGGATTACATACAGATATACAAATGTCACACCTTTTCATACCTTTTCGTACCTTATCATATCTTATCGTACCTTTTCGTACCTTTCAGTCATTCACAATGTATACAAAACACACAAAACTTATGCTATTTTGTTATAGGATGTATAGTTAAGGGTAACACTTCTATGACTAATCCTATAACATCAAGTTGTAAAGATTAATAAGGAGTTCAAATTCAGGTTTAATCGATAAGTTGTCAAATACCAATTAAGACGCCTTTTATTGTAACACATAATGTTATAGAAAAAAAAAGTTCTTAAGTAGGTGAGAGGAACATCTTCATCAATACTATATGTTACTCATATCCCAATTGTTTAATTTCTCATGCAAAAGTTACATTCACCTATTGCCATTATTATTATCTAAATTAACTGGCAGTTATAACTTTTCTACTGTTCTTGGTTTTTATTTTCCATGTTTTATTTTTTAAGGTTTTCTCTAGTGGTATTTCATTAATGCTATATTTAACAGTATAAGCATAGTTTTTATATCAGAAACTTTTTCATCTTATCAAATTTCATCAAAACCGATATATTTCATTTGTAATGAAATAAATGGAATAAAAAAAAAAAGTAAACACATCGAAGATTACCAAAGTATTGGGCGAGTTCTGTATATCCAACGAATAAAAAAAAGTTTTTTGATACTACAAAAGCAGAATGACCTAAAGTGCAGAGTTTTATTTTGATTGGATGGTAAATACTACCTTCTATTTATTCTGTTTTTTTCTTCTATACTATTTCCTAAAATGATCAAACTACTTTCCAGTTTATTCGATGCTGTATATTAATTCATTTTAAATATCTTTATTGCATTCAATGAGTGTATTATTTTGCGTCTTATGAATAATGGAGCATTCTATTCACCCAATTCGGTTAGTTTATTTTTCTGCTCTATAAAACTACAGACCTCTTCCTCTGTTGGAGGCTATACCAAGTTATTGACACAAATGTTTTTATGTATTATATGTAAATGTTAATAAGCATTTTCGGAACGAAAGAGAGAAAAACCAGCAATTTGGGATATTAAATTAAAGATGAGTCATCGACATAAATAGTCATTCTTTTGGTATTTAGTTTATTTTACAGATACAAAGAGATTACATTGGAAACCATCATTGATGATTACAACAAAAAATAGAGAGAAAGGGAGAAAAGAGGGGAATATTATATTTGAAATTTTACTCTCTTTCCCAAACAGCGGCCATACCCATACCTGAACCAATACACATAGAAGTGACACCAATCTTCTTATCCTGGCGCTTCAATTCAGGGAACAAAGTGGCGACTTGACGTGCACCAGTACAACCAAGAGGATGACCAATGGCAATGGCACCACCCTTGGGGTTGACCTTTTCTTCAGGGATATCAAGTACCTTGACGGTGTAAAGAGCTTGAGAAGCGAAAGCTTCGTTGATTTCATAGACATCGACATCGCTGATCTTGATACCAGCACGTTCAACGGCAACGGGGATAGCGTAGGCGGGACCAACACCCATAACGCGAGGAGGTACACCAACAGAGGCAGAGGTGACGTACTTGCCGAGAATGGGCAAATTCAACTTTTGAGCAGTCTTACGCTTCATCAACAAGACAGCAGCAGCACCATCAGAGATTTGAGAAGCATTACCGGCAGTGGTAGTACCAGTAGGGGTGAAGGCAGGCTTCAACTTGGAAAGGCTCTCAACAGTAGAAGAGGCACGGATACCTTCATCTTGGTCAACAACAATAGTCTTAGGGTTCTGACCATCCTTATCCAAGATGGTAACGGTACAGGGGAGAATTTCATCCTTGAAGTAACCGGCCTTCTGGGCGGCAGCAGCCTTCTGGTGAGACTTTGCGGAGAAGGCATCTTGCTCAGTACGAGAGAGACCATAGTCAGCAGCAACATTTTCAGAGGTGATACTAAAAAAGGAAAAATTAAGCTACTTTGTCATTTTTTTTCTCAGGTTATTAAAAGCTGCTTACCCCATGGGAATCTTACAGTCGGCAACGACTTGCTTCTGTTGTAACTTTTCAGACAATGGAACTTCACGAGAGAAATAATCAGAAGTCATGGATTCAACACCGGCACCAATACCAATATCAATGAGACCACACTGAATAGCAGAGGCGATCTGAACACAGGCCTGGAGACCAGAAGAACACTGACGGTTCAAGGTGCTGACAGAGGTGGTTTCAGGGAAACCAGCAGCAAGAGCAGCCATACGGGAAGGAGTGGCAAGACCGCCCTTACCAGCGACATTACCAACAGTGATGTCTTGAACCAAGGCGGGGTCAATGCCAGTTCTTTCAATGGTGCCCTTGAAGACATGAAGCAAGAGTTCTATTTCGTTACAGCAATATAAATTAATTCCTTATTCAATTTCCACTCTCCAAGATACTTTACCATCAGCAAGAACATCCTTGAAACCACCCTTGCGACCCTTGGTAAGGGCAGTACGAAGAGCAGAGACGACAACAACGTCTTCAGGTGACTTTACGCCAACACGAGTGACTTGAGAGTCAGCCAAAGCAGGTAAAGTGATAGGATAAGGCAAGCCAGACATTGTAATTAATAAAAAGAAATAGGTTTAAAGAGAGAAAAAAGAAAGGGTAACCAAAAATCTGGGATTTTACTTTATAGGAATCAAATTGCATTTGGTCTTAGTAAACACTTTTTTGCTTGCCCCGCAATTTTTCCCAAGGTTACAATTGTGACTTTGTCACTTAGTAACGCTTTTTTTCAATCTTAGAATTCACCCAATAAAATGATTTTCTTTTTTCGTGTAAAGACAAAAACATGTATTCTTGTAACTAAAATAGTGTTGTTGTTTACAGTCTAAATCTATAGTAATTAAGTCGTATTTGTACATAAGTTGAAATATATGTTAATAGTGAATACACATATTCGTATATATGCTAAATGTCTTAGTAAAATATACTCTCAATAAAGTTTTCACAGCTGGTTCAGACTTTTCTGTAAATAAGAACTTCAACTTATTATCGTTATTGTCATTTATTTTAACTTGGTCCAAGATAAAATAAACTAAAGTTTGGGAACAATGTACATCATCGTATCAATGACAATCTGACTATCATACTTCAGTTTCTTTAAAATTGTTATAATAAGCAAGGAAGGAAAGGCATTTTCACTGTCATAGAACCTTTTTAAAGTGGGTTGTTTTTTTACGATTAATTTACAAATAGAAAAGACATTTATAGTTTGAGGTTGCATCTCGGAAAATTAAAATGATATATGCGGAAAGTAAATGACTTTGTGAAACTTGAAGAACAATTTTTTGACCATTAAGTCAAATCATTATGTCGTGTCAATCAAGACTTATCATTTTTACGGCACGAAATCCTATAGCGTATAAGATATTATATAGAAGGTCCATGACATATACAGTCAATGGTAGGGTTTCTGGATTTTTCCGTTTTTTCTTTTCTACGCTTATGTTAGGAGGATTTATGTCCAAAATGATCAAAGATTAAACTTTACAAGATTTTTCGAAATTACAAAGACCTTAAAATGTTTATATTTTAGGGGTCATCGTCGCACATTTCGAAACTTAAAATTTAATAATTCTTACGTAGTATAAGCACAACCAAATACAAGATAAGTTTGACATAGAAATCTCTCTATTAATCTACTACCATATGATATACACACAATACCTTATGATTTTTTTTTTTTTTTCTTCCAAAGTAGGATAAAGTTTTACCCCACCAACAAGGATTGATATTTTTATCCTCTTAAATGTGATGTTCGTTTATTGCTAAGAAAGCTCATCTAGTTTTCTTTGTAGAGTAACGATGACGCCAACGATTTTGGGCTGCATATTTGGATATACGTAAACAGTTATAACGAAGATATCTCCTTTACGGTTCTAAATGTTTTTAAACGAAACGGTCAAACGGAATGCTTATCTCTTAACTTTTAACATCTTAAAAGCTTAAAACGTAATTTACTGTCCTACTGATAAAATTACATAGAGCGTACTAAATAACTAGAAATCATTATTTAACTTATAAATGTGAAGTGATAGTGGGTAAGAAAATAATTATATCGGTAATAGGGAGGAGAGTACCCGTAAAAATTCGAGAGAAGAAAATTATCCGAAGTATATAGGTTTATAAAAGTAATAGTTGGAAACTTTTTCAGAGATGTTACTATGAATTATGAGGATGATACCATTATCAAAGTACACGGTAAGCATTACTCGAAGTAGACGTGAATTACAGTGTAACTGAAGTAGTACTCGTGTCGAGAGGTTACGTGTATTGTCATTCAGTTTTCATCTCACTGTATTATTTGTTAACATAAAAAAAAAATTAATTATTCTACTTAATT
>MU622246.1:432932-533322 GCA_025399235.1 Backusella circina FSU 941
CTGTAAATTCTACAGTAATTTGAAATTTTTCTTTAGGATAAATTTTCGTGCCAACTGTAGACTTAACGAGTGCTATTAATTTTCATACCAAATTTAGTCCATGTCTAGAAAAAAATCGGTTAATGTTTTCGTGAGATAAGAATTATTATGACAATGTGCTGGTTCCTCCCGTGATTTTATGAAAGATGACCCAATTTATTCATATATTATCTACCATCGTATTTGTGAGAATGTTGCCGATATAATAGTATATGGATCAGCAAAGTACAAAGCTCAAAAATGTTTATTCTAAGAATACAAATACCTTTTAGGCACTTCTTCAAGAGAGAAAAAGATATCAAGATAGCCAAAACTCAACGAGGGTATTGTCTTCCGGAAAGCTAACATTGTTTTTTTTTTTTGACTTTTTAATGATATATATATATATATATATATATTATCCCTGCCAAGTTCGTAACTTTAAAAACAAAATAGATTAATCATTTCGCTTACACATAGGATATGATAATGAAAAGGAAGAAGATACTGCTATTAAACTGATACGGAATGAGGTAAAGCGCCTGCAAATATATTTCATTTCACCCATAAGATCAGGTATTGATTTATGATTCCGCAGAGTTCTTGGCATTTCCGTCGCCACCATCACCTGAGCGACTGTATGGGGTACCAGTACTAAATTCTTTATCGCACTAGCTTTGGTCTCCAAATAAGCGTATACATGAATAAAAGTCAGCAAACATGTTGCCAATACCATGAATTGAAAGGATCCACAAGTAGAAGCCATAAGATCATAGAATGAAGATCATAGTAGTAGATGAGTAGAGAAGAATATACCAGTTAAGGCCATATGTGTATATACCGGAGCAGAACTAAGAGGGGAAATATATAAAAAAAACAAGTGAACAACCTATTAGATAAACATTGATACAAATATAAAAACTTACGGCATCGACAAGCCTATAGGAAGAGCCGGCATTAGCCGACCTGGGTGGAGGTGGCGAGGATGTTTAACAGTTGTACTTTTACCATATATTTTACTATTCTCTTAATAGAATATCATCAGTAATAGTATTTCTATTGCATAATTTATTAAATAATTCAAAAACACTTTCCTGGATTAATATTTTGCTAGATACACTGGTCTTTTTTTAATGCATAATTGTTTTTTTTTTTTTTGTTTACATATACCAACTTTTTTGTATCTATTCCATTTCTACTTTCATCGAAAATGAGTTTGGAATTCATATAAACTATATTTCTCATTTATTTGAAATTTTTTCCCGATAACTTGAAAATGCTTTTTTCAACTATTTTAAAACTTTTTCTCAATTATTTGAAAAACACAGTATTTGGCTGGTGTGAAGATGTCATTTCTGCATACAAACAGAGGCAAGGAACACCGAGTATATGACTTGATACGACGATGAATAACCTTATTGACGGTATTGATTGCATAGAGCCATGATCTGATTACTGCTCTAACGATATTGAGAATGGAGATAAATAGCTAATCTATTTCATGATCTGCAAACGGGTATCTGCTCCAACTTTGGTTTTAACATATGATGTCATTCTTAAAGTCGGTATATGAAGTGTTCAAAGAATCAAAGATAAAGTCACTCTATTAGAAACAAAACATACGCCAAAGATGAGCAAGGGTCCGTTGTAAAGTAGTTGGTTTACTAAGGGCAAAAGCGGGAAAACAGAGTCGAACTTACGAATTCGTACAAGTTGTTGATGTGTTGTTATTTTGAGCTCACAGATCAAAAATCACCTGAAGGTTCTCTGATATCATCACTGCCGTGTTGATGAATATAAGACTGTAAAATCCAGTTGGTGTAAAATAGAGTCAAAAGCCCGAGTTTACTATAGTTAAAAAAAGCATGTTTTATAATAAGAATTAATATGAAAGATAGATATATAATCGTACTATTGAAAGGGAAGTTGACGTGTCGTAAAATCAAAGTTAAAAATAATAACAATAACAAACATTGGAGTTGTCTACTCGGGTTAGTAAGGAGTTGAAGCTGATGCATTTGATTGGTGTAAAATACCTCCGTTTGCATGAAATCTTAATTGTTGCCACATATGACGATAGCACGTTTTTTTTTTTTTTTTTTTTCTACAGATACATGTATCTCTTTTGAAACGCTTTTCATTTTGTTCGAGTAAATATTCCTTTTTTCTCTTATTGGGTAGATGCATGACAAATTTAGGTGTGGATTCCTCTCTTTTTCGTTTTCTACCGTGATACGATTAGTATGATATAAAGATGACTAGAAATTAGAAGAAAAGCAATAAGACAGAGAGCATCCCTTTTATTTCGGTGCATATTTTTATATCATGTATTTTTTTTTGTTGATGTTGTCAAAGTGTTTCAGCTATTTATTAATGATTTATAAAAACAATAATAAAAATATAGAAACTGAAGAAGGGACATCTAAAAGTAGTAAACTTTTGTAATCAAAAGTCACAATCACAGTCCTTGATAACAGATAAAATATAAAATGCATGTTCCGAAACTTTTTGTTTTTTTTTTCTGTTCCCACCCAAAAAATTTAATTAAAACAATGTCTGATACCTGTCGTTTCGAAGAAGTCCAAAGCTCTGCCTCTCATTCTGGTCCTCACGACCATGGAGATGGACATGTTCACACTCATGGTGGTAGCCACTCTCACGATCACGGTCATACACACGAGCAGATGGATTCTCCTGGATTATATCAGGAACGTCCCAAGGCTATTTACAATAACCGTGATTGGTCTGAGCGTGCTTTTACTGTTGGTATTGGAGGGTAAGTTGTGGTAAACGCGTTTTATACGATTTACAGGGTGTATGGAGGGTTCATCTAATATATCATGATTAGTCCTGTTGGTTCCGGAAAGACTGCTTTGATGTTGGCATTGTGTCAGCGCCTTCGTGATCAATATGAAATTGCTGCCGTTACCAACGATATCTTCACAAAGGAAGATACTGAATTCTTGGTTCGCAACAAGGCTTTACCAGAGGAACGCATTGCTGCTATTGAAACTGGTGGATGCCCTCATGCTGTAAGTATATTTTAAAAAAAAAACACTTCACCGTTGCAAACATATTAACCCTTTTTTTTTTTGTGTGTTAAAGGCTATCCGGTAATTTCTTTCATTTTACTTTTTTTTGTCTGTATTTTTTGCTTACTATTCAACTTTTAGTGAGGATGTATCTGCCAACTTGAATGCATTAGAGCAACTCCACAGCAAGTTTGATACTCAATTGCTTTTAATTGAATCTGGCGGTGATAACTTGGCAGCCAACTATAGGTATGTATAATTGATTTATATATATTTTTATATAAGGTATAATGCTGAATTAATTTATCTTTTGTGTAGCCGTGAATTGGGTAACTTTTATATATATTTGCAATCGGGTTCCGTTATCTTATCTTATTAATAACTGTGCAAAAAAAAAAAAAAAAATAGCTGATTATATTATCTATGTTATTGATGTTGCTGGTGGTGATAAGGTCCCAAGAAAAGGAGGTAATTACTAAAATAAAAATGAAAATGTAATCCAGAATATAATGATGGTATTTCATGTAGGTCCTGGTATCACTCAAAGCGACTTGCTTATTATTAACAAGACAGATTTGGCCTCTATTGTTGGTGCTGACTTGGATGTCATGGCTCGTGATGCGAAGAAGATGAGGTGAGTTGATAGTATTGTAAATGGAATTGGGCGCGGTTTCTCAAACGCAAATGTTGATTTACAGAGGAGATGGACCTACTGTTTTTGCTCAAGTAAAGAATGGTGTTGGAATGGATGATATTATCTCACTTATCTTGGGTGAATGGCGTGCTAGTGGTGCCGCCAAAGAATCTGCTTAAATAAAATATTGAGTTCTGTACAAATCTCTTTGAAAAACACGTGTTTTAAAGCCCAAATGTTGGGCTAAAGGCCTTGGGCCTTACCCCGGAGTTTAAAACACGGGACCTTATATTTTTTTTACCAGTTTTTTTTGTTATTGTTTTTCTCTTCTCTTTTATCATAAACGAGTATATAGAAATGGTTGATTGCAATTCCATTACAGTGTTTGCTGCTATCGGCGCAGTATTTCTTGGTTATAAATTCCTTGGGTTGTTGAAGGCTCTTTATGATTCCTTTGTAGCCAGTGGTATTCCTGTATGTAGTAATAGCTTAACAAAAAAAAACACGCCAAATAACCCTCTTTTTTTTTTTTTGTTTGATATATATAAGCTCAAGAAGTTCGGTGCTGGATCGGGTGCTTGGGCAGGTAATAAAGTATAGAATGGATTCATTTATAAAGAAAAGTTGTTAAAAGGTGGGGATATCTTAGTTATCACTGGTGCCACTGACGGTATTGGAAAAGAATTCGCTTTACAACTCGCTAAAAAGAAGTTCAATGTTCTTTTGATTTCTCGTACCGCTTCCAAGTTGGATAGTTTGGCTCAGGAAATCTGTAAGCTTATATATATAGAAATACAGCTATTCAATTTTACTCAATGGCTTGTTGATAGCTTCCCAGTTTGGTGTTGAAACAAAAACATATGCTATGGATTTTACTAAGGGCGATGCTCAAGATTTCAAGAATGTTGGTGAAATTATTGATACCATTAAGGTTGGCGTTTTAGGTAAGTTGTTTAATGATAAATTGTTTATTTGTGTATATAAAATGACTGATATGTTGTACTATAGTTAATAACGTTGGTGTTAACCACAGTATCCCTACACCTTTTGTTGAGGAAGATGAGGCTTTGATTGACAACATTATTGAGGTTAATATTAAAGGTCTTATGAAGATGACCAAGCTTGTACTCCCTCAAATGCGTGAAAAGTAATGCGTTGATTGAAAAAAAAAAGGACAAAAGGGAGAGAGTTTACTTACCAAAATGTTTTTTTTAGCCACAACGGTCTTATTTTCAATATGGGTTCTTTTGCTGGTTTAGTTGCCACACCTTATTTGTCTGTTTATTCTGCCGGTAAAGCTTTCTTATCTACATGGTCTCAGGCCTTAGGTACCGAAGTTGCTAAGGATGGTATTGTTGTTGAGCATGTCAACACTTACTTTGTTGTGTCCGCTATGAGCAAGATTCGCAAGCCTTCCCTTCTTATTCCTACTGCTAAGAACTATGTCGCCACTGTCCTCAAGAAGGTTGGTGTTTCTTGCGGTGCCAATGTTCCATATACTTCTACTCCTTACCCTATGCATGGTCTTGCTAACTGGGCCATCAATAATTTATTCACTAACCAGTTCTGGGTTACTCAAAATGACAGTAAGCTCAATTGTATTCTATTTTGTTAAAGTTATAATGCTTATTCTTCACGTTCTATTAGATATCCAAAAGGACATCCGCAAGAGAGCTTTACGTAAGCGTGAAAGAGAAGCTGCTGCTGCCCGTAAGGCCGAATAAATTGACAAATAAAGAAGAGAGTCCGTTTTCTTTTTCGTTTTTTAAAAAGAATAAAAAGCATGTGCATACAATTATAAAAAGGAATTCATGTCAAGTTTTGGTATCACTGAAATATATAGGCTTTATTAATATTCTTTTCAAAAACAGTTATGGGTAAGATGTAAATAATAATTTTTTTGGTTTTCATACTTTTTCAGTTTTTTTTTTATCGGTATTTGTAAGATGTGTGATTATTTAAAAGAGGGGTATGGGCATACTTGATTATAAAAGGAGAGAGAAGAAACGACGAGCTTTGCTTTGTCGACTATTATTTGTCTTTACAGACTTATTAGAAGGATTCTGGGAAGTTGAAGGAACGGCACGGTCTATATTAAATGATAGACGAAGGTCGGGTGATTTTGAAAATTCGAGATCATCAAAAGAAGTAGCATCGCCTACTGTGGAACCTTCTGCTGATAGGTCGGGTATGATATTGGAATGTTGGTTAGGAACGGCCAGCGTATATTCTTCTTGTGTGACATGATGGTCTTCGGATGCACTTGTATTTCGACGTTTTGCATAACGAGCATGCTCTTCGTCTTTAAATGTTTGTTGAATTGAGGGGATATCGTGAATTGTGTGTTCAGCAGTTGGGACGCCAACACAGAAGCTGTCAACATCGGACAACATACTAACACTACCGCGCTTACGTGCTGGTTGGAAAACAGTGAGTCCCTCCTCCTCCTCCTCCTCTTCTTCTTCTTGTCTGAGTGGCGTCACTTGGTCTAGTTCGGATTCTTCATCACCCAATACTTCCGAGACAGCATCTGGGTGCATATTTCTAAAGTATTTCTCTTCTGCTATGTACTGTTCATCAGTGAAAGAATAGCCGTCAAATATATCTTGTATTTCTGGTGAAAAGTCTATTTCGGAAGGTACGGGGGTTAATTCAGGCTCCATGGCCAAAAAATCAGGGTCAAAATTTGCAAAGTCAAGTTCATCTGCAACAGGTGGAATAAAAGGAGGCTGAATTCGGCGAGCTCTCAAATCCTCCCAAGATATGTCTGCAAAATAAACATGTGATTTGATCTCATCTACACCATTGACACCAAGACGTGTTCTAGGATCACGATCTAAAATATCGGATAAAAATTCAGCAGTTTCATAATCAAATATATCGGCTGGGAATTCAAGTGGATCTTCTAGTACTCTACGATACATGTCTGCGTGGTTATCTGCCCAAAAGGGAGTTATTCCTGCCAGCATTTCGTAGAGGATGGTACCGAAACTCCAATAATCAATGCCAAATGAGTAAGATTCGCCCAATAATACCTCGGGCGCTAAATACTCTGCTGTGCCACAAAATGTTTGCGTTGAGTAATCCTCTGATTCAATCAAGAATTTACTAAGACCAAAATCAGTCAAAATAATATGCCCACTTGCTGTCAACAAAATATTTTCTGGCTTCAAGTCACGGTAAAGAGCTCCCATTCTGTGCAATTCACCGATACCTTCTATAATTTCAGCAGCATAGAATAAGGCGCAGTCTTTTGAAAATGTATAAAGACGGGCCATATGAGTAGCAAGATCACCACCACAGTAATAGTTTGTAAGCAAGTAAAGTCTATGTTCATCTTGGAAAGATGCATAAAGTTTAGCCAAGAATGGATGATCTATTTCTGATAGCAGAGCCAAAATATTGCGCTCTGCCAGAGTATGTGAAATTTCACGCTGATCTATCACATGGTCTTTGATAATGGATTTCAAAGCATAAAGCTCCTTGGTTGCCTTTGATTTTACCAACAAAACCTATGTATATGTATATATCATGTGGTGGTTATTGAATGAAGCAAATGCACAAAGTATTTAATTTTACCTTGCCCATACACCCCTTGCCAAGAACTTTAATCATCTCTAAATGATCTAGTGGAAAATCTGAAATAGGATTCGATTCTGAATCAATAATGTCTATATCATCATCGTGTTCCATTTCTTCTGGCTGTGAATTACGGGTCGAGAAGCTAACAACGGAGTGCATAGGGTTAGGTACCCACATCTTGGCAACATCAGGGTTGCTGTCAATTGACTCGGCGTTGTCGTTGTTACCATCATCGTCATTTGAATTAACACTCAGTGATTTTGCATCAGCTGATAGAGATCCAGTATTCTCATGTGATATACTCGATGCTCTTGAAGAGCAGTCCGTGCGCTCAGAAGTCGACTGGAAATCGCCATCTCTTTGAGGAGAAAAGAAATCACGTAGGAGACTTGATTTCTTCAAAATGGGATCCATTGAACACCGATAAAGATATTTCTCTACTTTGTCTGCATTTGATTTGTGTTTAGCTGACATATGGAAAAAATTACGAATACTACGTCTCTTTTCAGCCTTTGAAAGTGACTCTGTCAAGGTTGGAAATGGAATCTTGATCTTATGATAATGAGCTTTGATCTTTAAAACAAGTACGTAAGAAACAAATCATAATGACGGTTTTGATGGTTGAAGAGTAGGGGGAAAAGGGATTGTTTCTTTCTCCTTACCAAATGGTCAAAACTATAAAGATCAGGAATGTACCTGATTACATAAACCGTATATTGATCAGTCTTTACGGTAATATTGAACTCCTGTATATAAATATATGTATTTATTTATTTATAGAGTGTATTTAGTAAATATGCGCATTTTTATATAATGATTGAGTTACATACTGGTACCGTCTTCCAAGAATCATCGCCTGAGTCTTTTACATAAATGGGTGACTCAGATACATTAATATCAAAAATGGCATTCATTTCTATAAGTGTATGGTATTACTCAATAGTTGATACTTAATAGTAGAGAAGAACGTCTTGTTTTTTTCTTTTTCTTTTGAAGTGTTGAAAGAGAAAATGCAGAAAGGTGTTGAAAAAAAAAAACGTGCTTGGTGGATCTCCGACGATGAATAACCTTATGCGACTTGTCGAAAGCCAATTTTTTTTAAAAAAAGGCACTGATTTCTTTATCACTTGTAAGTCTTTAAACTATTTATGTTATGATTACATCATTTCTACTTACACTATGTATTTGTATTAATAAAAACTTTTGTCTACCGTTGTTATATAAAACTAAAAAGATAAAATACGATTAGAATAAAAGAAAAAGGGAGAGAAAGAGGAGCAGGACGAACCAAAAAAAAAAAAGAAGCTTGAAAAAAAGGAAAGGAGAAGAAGAAAGAAAGAAGAAAGAAAAGAAAAAAAAAAAAAAGATATTGAGTTTTAGAAAGAAAATATTCGGAATGAAAAATCGCACATGTGCAATGTCTAAATTGATAGCTTTGGCTGGTTTATCCCTAAAGCTTTTTGCTTTTTATCTTTTGTTATTCAACAAAACTGATGCAGCAATGATATAGAATTTAAAAATAGTACAGAAGAAAACGATATATGTAATAAAATTCACAGGAGGACCCATTATCTCCCACTCTGGCTTTAATGCCTTTTTCAAATCCTCTCACTCACTCGTTGTGTTACCACTGATAAATTACACAAATCTAATAACATCTTTAATCCCCTTTGAATCCGTCTGCAGGGTGATGGTAAACTACCTTTGTGTTCCAGGACATATCAATGAGGCTGAAACAAATAAAGCAAGCATACTTACATAAAGATGAATAAAAACTATATCCTCACAACCAACCATTCATTAACACACTCTTTCATATAGCAATCCAATATAATATATTAGAAAGAAGCGGGAAGATTTCTGGCCAATACGACACGTGGAAATAACTTAAACAAGAGTAGGTAAAAGAAAGACGGAAAAGAGAGCACCCAATACCGTGTGACCCATTCGCCTTTTTATTCTCATCGAAAAATGTAACAATGTGTCGCCATTCCATTGATTCGTTGAGTGGCTTTATTTATCAATAGTGATAAACAGACTGATAAAATTTATTTTCATATCTTTGACTGGAATTCTGTTTATTTGTATCTTTGTTTTAAATGTCTTTAATGAGGTAAAAACTCAAGAGCACAGACTGGTCGTATATATACTGTTTTAGTAATCAATTGTACGTATACTTGGAATAAACAGTACTGCGCTATCTTCAAACCAACTAGAATGAAGAAGAGGTCATGTGTGATGCACTTTTAGCAAATAATAAAAGCTTCAATGCTGTTCCTGTCAGAAAAAAAGAAAAAGGTTCTAGATGAAACAAAGGTGAATTTATAAAAATCTATTGCTGATAATACGTCATCAACGTGACTTTCTTTTTGTTTTTGATTAAGAAGAAAGAAATACCACAGGCTTTTTTTTTTTCTTAAAAAAAACTCAACATTTAGTAAAGATGAAGTTCATTATAAAAGGAGGTGTGTGGAAGAACACCGAAGATGAAATCTTGAAAGCAGCAGTCAGTAAATACGGAAAGAATCAATGGGCGCGTATTTCTTCTTTGCTTGTAAGAAAAACACCAAAACAGTGTAAAGCCCGCTGGTATGAATGGCTTGATCCCAGCATCAAAAAGGTAACTCTATAGTAAATAATGAAAAAAAATAAATAAATAATGTACTTAGCTCTGCAATTGTATAGACGGAATGGTCAAAAGAAGAAGATGAGAAACTGTTACATCTTGCAAAGCTTATGCCTACACAATGGCGTACAATTGCACCTATTGTTGGACGTACACCTGCTCAATGTCTAGAAAGATACCAAAAGTTATTAGATGAAGCTGAAGCACGCGATATGGAAAAAGACAGTCTTGGATTACAGGGCTCAACTGGACATGAAAGTGGACCAAGTGCAGACGATGTACGTAAATTAAGACCAGGAGAAGTCGATCCTGAGCCTGAATCTAAACCAGCACGTCCCGATCCTGTCGACATGGATGAAGATGAGAAAGAAATGTTGTCTGAAGCACGTGCAAGATTAGCAAATACACAAGGTAAAAAAGCTAAACGTAAGGCAAGAGAAAGACAACTTGAAGAGGCTAGACGTTTGACTGCGCTCCAAAAGCGAAGAGAATTGAAGGCAGCTGGTATATTGTAAGTAGAACGCGATAGCATTGCATTTTTAATATATGATGGTGACTAAGTTTAATTATAAAAAAAGCATGCGCATGAAGCAAAAGAAAAACACCATGGACTACAACACCGATATTCCTTTTGCAAAGAACGCTACATTAGGTTTTTATGATACAACCGAAGAAGCCAGTCGAACAGTGGATCCAGGAAAATTGACCAATGTTCATCTTTCAAAGCTGAATAGACGTCGCGCTGATATTGAGGATGAAAAGAATCGTGAAAAGAAGAGAAAAGCAAAACATAATCCAAAAGATGCAGCAGAGGGTAACCAAGGCAAGTTTGTACCAGAGAAGAACGCCAAAATCGTCAAAATGCAAGAACAGGAGCAGATTGCCAAACGTCGTAAACTTGTTTTGCCTGCGCCTCAGGTGGGTGAGCAGGAACTTGAAGAGATTGTTAAATCTGGTTTTGCTGGTGAAAGTGCAAAATCTTTGGTTTCAGACGATGATGTAGGAGCAACACAAGGACTGTTGGGTGATTATGCAGTTACTCCCAGTTCATTGGCGGCAAGAACACCTCGTGCACCCCCTACTAGTAAGTTATTTGCGTATAATTTGCGAATATTTGAATGTGTACTAAGTCGTTTGATTGTGATAGATGATAATTTGATTATTGAAGCACGTAATTTGAGAGCGTTAAGTAGCACTCAAACACCTCTTTTGGGTGGTGAGAATGTCGATTTATCAGAAGGTACAGGATTCGACGGTGTGACCCCACGAAACTCTGCTATTCAAACTCCCAACCCAATGGCTACTCCCCTTAGGGGATCCAATATGCTGGAGACACCTGGCAATCAAACCCCATTCAAGACTCCCCTTCGTGATAATTTTAAAATTAATGAACAGGGTGTAAGAGTAGGCGAGACACCTCGGGAGGAAAAGATGTTGCAGACACAGCGTAAGAGAGCACTCGTACAAGGCCTGTCAGGTTTACCAAAGCCTCGTAATGAATGGGAGATTCGATTACCAGAAATTGCACAGGATGAAGAAGAAGCAAAGAAGACACAGGTAGAAGATATGAGTGATGTAGAGCGTGAATTGAAGGAAACTGTCGAAAGCAATGAGAAAGAACGCTTGGCTCGCCGTTCTCTAGCTGTTCAGCTTGGACTTCCTCGACCTACCTCATTCAACCCAAAGATACTCGAAGGAAATGGATCCGAAATCGACCAAATGATCAACGAGGAACTGGGTCGTATTTTGAAATATGACAGCATTAAATATCCTGTGTCTGGTAGTAAAGTTGTTCCTGGTGCAGCCAAGATCACAGATGATATTGCTAATCTCGAGGAGGAGTTTGATTCAAAGGCTTTAGAGGATGCTCGTAAAGAGTTGGATTCAGAAATAGTAAATACCTTGGGTCTTGATTCAGCAGATAATGTCAAAGAAGCTGTATGGAAATATGTTTCCTCTAAGCCCGATTTCGAGAAAAAATGGGATGAAGAACACGAAGACCTACTATTCTCTGCTCAGTTTAACAGATTTATGACATTACATGAAATGGAGGACGATAAGGATATCATTCAAGGTTTAGACAAAACCATCCAGGTAACCTTGTTTTCTTTATCATATTGGTGATTCATTTTAACTGATTAAATTCTTATTAGGCCAATCGCCAAGCAATGATTAGAGATAGTCATCGTGCAGGAAAATTAGAAGAGAAACTAGACGTTCGTTTAGGTGGTTACATGAACCGATCAAGGACTTTAACTCAGCAAATTGTTGACGCCTTTGAGGAATTGGAAGCAGCTCAGGTTGAATACCAGAGTTTTGTTAGTCTTCAGATTGCAGAAAAATCTGCTATTCCTAGACGCGTTGAGGCATTAGAAGAGGAGATCTTGAAGCTTTCAAGAAGAGAACGTGACTTACAAGATAAATACAGAGACTTGAGTAATGAAAGAATGGAACTTTCTGTGTAAAGGGGTTAATGAGCAAATGTTGAAAATAATAAATAAAATAAATTCTGTATAATTGTATTCTCTTACGCCAGATGATATTGATAGATCCAAAATGGGTTTTCTTTAAAATGTTTTAATGTTGTTTATTTTGTTTAGCTTATTGTAGATTGTCTTTCGGGTAAACTATTGACACTATGCAAGGCTTTCATATGATTTTATACGGCATTATTAATATACGATTTTAATAAAATCGATATATTTTTTCAGATTCACGTTATGATTTTATTATGGTAAATTATTTTGATAATACGCTAAGAGAGGGACGCTTTTAAACTAATAACACGGACCTCTTTAAATATATTTTATCCACACGAATTTAAAATAAAACACTTTTTATGTTGTAAACGTAGTACAATGTCTTTGATTTATATAACGTTATAGTTTAACGAACTCACTTCACTATAGTAATAACACCTTGTTTCAGCTAGTTTGATTCTTTTCCAATCGAAGTAAAAAAGAAAAATCGTTTTTCACTTCACCTTTTTTTGGTACAATATAAGTTTGTTTCTACGAAATCAAAAAATAAAACAAAATGAAGTTTATATTCCATAAGCCTTTTGTTGTCTATAGAACATGTATCTATTGTACTCGGAGGTTTGCTTGAATAAACATATTTTCACCTGTCAGAGATATATGTATAATAATTATAATATATGTTCCGTAGATAAATCCATATGAAAATGAATGAACCAAAATACCGATTTTCTAAACGTGACCGACGTAACTCTCAACTGTCCCTCAGGCCTAACTTATACGTAAACTTCCAACCTCTGTCTACTACTCACAAGTCACAATTTCTATTTGTTTTTCGCTATTATTTCAATACTAGGTCTACTAAACTACCGATAAATATGAAAAGGAACAGTAATATAAGTATGAAGAATTGTTGTAAATATACTATGAACAACTGTCGATCACCACTATTTACAGACGATGTCTGATGTTAACTGGCGTTAAATTTTAAACGACATAGACTTAAAATAAGTTAAACTTTATGTCTAGAGAATTAAGGACGTTACTTAGAGACAATCGGTTCATATGAACAAATTAATGGACGTATTTGTAAGCGAATTTGAACGGAACTTTGTGTTATCTATCAGCCAAAGATTCTAAAAAAAAAAAAAACCTTATTTTGTTGGAACTATTACCAAAAAATCTCAAACATTTATATAAAAGAAAACTATATTTTCTTTTGTTTCATTTTGATATCATGTTTTGTAAAGTTATTGGTTTGTCTATTACCTACTCATCTACAAAGAAATAAAAATCGTGAAATACAAATAAGGTATATATGTTCCCCTAAGCTGTTGTAAAAGAAATGTCTATCAAATGTTTTAGAGTGCTTTTTTATTTTGTACAGAGGTTGTACATAAGCTTTGGAAATCATCAAACTATAAGTGAAACAGCTGGTAACATTTGTTTACTAACAAAACTCATCGTCACAGGAAAAACTCAATTTAATGCTCGACGATCTTGTTCTTATATAAGATATACAACAATTTGCTAGTTTTCATAAAAAAAAATCGGATTTTATTTAACATACATCATTATGTTAGCAGAGTTTTTATTTTTTATTTTTTTTTGCTATGCCGATATCGGCTTAAACTTTCGAATTTAGATGTTTCAATTAAGATTTACTTAAGCAAAAAGGAATCTACATACATATTTNAAAAAAACCGATTGGATGACTTTCAATTTGATTTTATTTAAAGAATGTGTAACAGTTCAATCAATTTTGATTGATTTATTGGCCAAGTAATGGGCATGACGAAGGGCTGTGTATTTCTGCGGGGGGGGGGAGAGCTGAATAAAAAGGCGTGAGAAAGTGGAGTTTGGCCGGGATTTAATGAATCAAGTTTCTATTTATTGGTTCAATATGATATTGAAAAAACTTTATTATTCTTCTTTATTTGAAAGAAAAAATGGTATCAATTGCTAATTATAATATTATTTTAATATAGGATTACAAAGAGGTGATAGGTCACTGGCAAAATCAAGTATCATAATTCGTCTCTCTTGTCCAGAACTAAAAGAAATATGCACTAGTTAATAAGCAAAACTTAAAATTAAAACCGTAATAAAAAATTACCTCACAATGCGAGTACCACTTAATAAAACATTGAAAATCCAGCTTGAGTGCCCACTCTGAAAGCTTAAAATGCAATTCCCTGACTTAGCGTCCCAGACTTTAACTGTGCGATCATAGCTTCCACTCAGAATCTTTCCCTAAAATAGTAATAGAGTTTTGTCAGTCAAATCTCTACATTTTTTAATCAACCAGAATATGCCTTACGTCCAAGCAATCAATCGACCTGATCATCCCTGAATGCCCCTGTAAAGTATTGATACACTCTCCTGATTCGGCATCCCAGACTTTAATTTTTCCGTCAAGACCACCACTATATAAGTAAGTTCCGTCAAATCGGATACATGCTAATCCAAGTTGGTGCCCCTTTAAAGTACGTAGACACTCCCCTGTTTCAATGTCCCAAATTTTAATAGTGGCATCACCTGATGCCGAAGCCACCCGGTTTGCGTTGATAGGCTCCAGGGCGTTGACGGAAGCTAAATGCCCAGTTAATTGGCGCAACTCAGTACCTGTACTTTTATCCCAGACACGCAAAGTGTGATCCCGTGAAGAAGTGACTACGAGGTTACCCACGACACAAACATCCAATACACTATGACCATGACCACGGAGTCGAGTGATGCATTGCAAATCAGGAAGTGACCAAATAGAACAAGTGGCGTCCGAAGATCCTGTCAATAGCATTTTATTTGTGTGGTCTACTCTTAAACACAGTATACTGCCGCTATGTTCGTCTTTAATTGTTTTGATACATTTTCCTGTGTTTACATCCCACAGTTTTATAGTTTTATCACGGCTACCACTGACCAAGCGATCCTTACCAACCCAAGCAAGGCAATATACACTGTCTTCATGACCCTGAAGGAAACGGGTAGTGACAACATTTCCAGTAACCCAACGTCGAGATAATGTCAAATGATTTCGATAAAGTTTTAATCCAAGTGAAGCATCCTTTTCTTCTTTAATAGTCTTTTGGTTACATTGTAGGACCAATTCAGTCGATTGTGATTTAGGTGGTACGAAGTTAAAATCAGCATACAAAAGTCTTTTCCAAAGTTGATTATCTTGACATAAGGAATACATGAAAGTGCAGGTGCGAGCAAGTTTATGAATGGTATAATAGTCTAGGTGATAAATAACTTTTGATAATATTTCTGTTGGCAATTTACATAGTGTCGATTCTATTACAAGTAATAGTAAATACCAAAAAAAAAAAAGAAAGTTTGGATCATTTATCACAAGGTGGGTAATTTATTGAAAAAAAGGAGTTTCATCGTTACGTTACCTGTTATATGAGTGGGTATATCTGTACTAGAATCATCTGAAAAATAAAGTGAAGAAGAACGACGGCGGTGAGGGCTACCACGCACACGAAGTTTGGGTAAAATCGCTGTGAAATTTGAAGAGGACTTTTTTAATTTTCTCTTGAGCGGTATAAAGGAGGAGACAGAAGAGCGTGCAGGGTTAACGCATTTAGTTTTGGCAGTAATACCATCTTTTTGTGGTGAAATGGTTATATAAGTAGGGATAACATTTCCCTCCTTATCATAATGCGTTTTATAATGAGATGAAGTTAATAGCATTGAAAAGGAAAGGTAAGACATTTTGAGCTTGAATAAATAATAACTGAAAGAATAAAAAAAAAAAAGGTGTTAAAAAAGTTGGTATTGACCAAGTCCAAGTATTTATATAAAACGACATAAACCTTACAATCGTATTTGGAAAGAACAAAAATATTTAAACGCAGCGGACTTTTCCCCCACAATTTATTGTTTGCTTGTGATCACTAAAAAATAAATATCCGTTGTAATGATGAAAGCAAGCCAAATCCAACCATTTGTGTAACCAATTAGCCATCCGGGGTAGATTTAAGAGTCATTTAACCTATGGGATTCGTGAGTATAAGTCTATTGTTTAAAGATGATGAATATATTTGTTTTTCCATACCAATAAGAAATAAATATTTTATTATCAACATTACAAATATGGTTTTTAGGTACGATTTTTTTTCAGTTGCACGTACTACTTCACTACTTAATATTGCGGGAGGGACGGGATAGACTTGGAATATAGTTTGATTCATTCTTTATCTTTACCGATGAAGTAAATCCATCTGATGACTTGGAAACAATATTATGATTTACATAGAACATTGTAAAAAAATATAGAATATTACCATGGGGGTGATATAAAATTGGGTATTTTTATCGAAAAAGAAAGAAAATAAAGCTCAATAGAATTCTTCGGTCTCTTTCCACGGAACCCGTTATGGCATCTGGGAGCCAGCACTCTTGATTATCGGTAGAAAGTATATAAAAGTTGGTACTTTTTCACTGGTTAAATTCAGATGAGAGTGTTACATAAGCAAATATGTATTTTTTTTGTTCAACAACACCCTTTTTTGTGTGATAATCATTAAGATTCACATGTTATGGTGGTCTTGTCAAGTTGATCTTTGCCTGAAACAAATATGCAAAAACCTTATCTGAGCATAGTCACAAAATGAATAAGCCTTTTTTTTCTCTTTCGTTTTTTTTTTTCTCTTTCTTTCCTTAAAAACCTTTATCAGAAACGGATTTTCGAGGCCATAATGCTGAGTTATTCCAGTACTTTCCCTTTTTTTTTTTTTGCCATAATTTAAAGAAGCGATATTGATTTGTCCTGTCTTAAATTTGTCCTGATTAAATCATTGTAACTATTAAAGTTATGGTCGCAGACAGTTCTGTATTCTATAATGCTCTATATCTATAGTATCGTATTTTATAAATAAATTTTATATATGATCCCAAATGTATTATTACTTTGTCTCATCAAAATCCTATTACCAATAAAAAGAGGAACTTATTTAGCATAAGTTGTTTTTTAAGATTAAGAAAAGATATACCTTTTAGAAATATGGAGAATTAAGTTATTGTTTTTTTAAAAAAAAAATGACTTATATGTATTTAAAATTAAAAGATCCTTTTATTTTTTATTCAATTCATCTCTATAACGGTGACATTCAACTTCTAACTGATCAATGCTTTGTTCAGGTCATTTTGAGATATCAATGATGCTTCTGAGATGGTAAGTGGTATATATTCTCGGATAAGTACAAGATGCCAATGAATCCCCTAGACAAAAAAATTTTCTATAGCAAAAAAAGTTGTTAATTTTCATTCTTCAATTGCTAAATTTCAAACTTACGTAATCAGAGTAAACTGACAGACGTAATAGCACTGGTTTAACTAAAATATTCCCCAACTATTTACATAAAACATCAGGACAGTCAATATATGATATGTGAAATATGTTGACGCCATGCTGACCCTTTAAGTCGAAAAAGCAGCAACTATTTAAAGACGAAGTGTGCTTATAGGAGAGAGTATTCACCCAATATTGACTTTAGTTTTTGTTCTTAATCGCAATTCCTAAAATACTAAAATATATCCTAACTTATCAACAGAGATTATAAAGAAGAAACCAATTCAACACTGCCATTGTGTGTAAAAAAATGATAATGGTAGTAGGTCAACATTTGCATTGACAACAAAAAACAAAAATAAGCGGAGTGCGAAACCCCTACGATTTAGTTGAACCTTGTCAAAAACATAAAATAAACTTGAACAGTCTTCCTTGATAATGAACAGTTTAATAAAAGTAAGTGTTCAAGTCAGTGTTATAGGCCAAAATACACTGTTATTTATTCTTTTAGTAGCGCTCTTTTACCAGTGCTGCTACTAAGCGCCCTACAGTGTTCTCTGGTATTCAACCCACAGGCACACCCCACCTCGGTAACTACTTGGGTGCCTTGGCTAATTGGGCACGACTTCAAAAGCCTGATGCAAATGGCGTTCAACCAGTCAACTATTATAGCATTGTTGATTTGCATGCAATTACATTGCCCCAAGATCCTGCTACATTGCGTCAATCGAAATTAGACATGGCAGCCACATTGCTTGCCTGTGGCATTGATCCCAAAAAGTCCATCCTATTCGAGCAAAGTAGAGTACGAGCACATGCTGAACTTGCATGGATATTTAACTGTATTACACCTGTTGGATGGCTTGGTAGGATGACACAGTGGAAGTCAAAGATGGAAAGTCGTGGTGTCAATCATGCCCAGATTTTATCAGATGAAAATATGACAACTGGATTAAAAATGGGTTTATTTGACTATCCCGTATTACAAGCAGCAGACATTTTACTATACAAGGGAACACACGTTCCTGTTGGGCAAGATCAAATGCAGCATCTTGAATTAGCGCGCGATATTGCTTCATTATTTAATAATACTTTTTCTACTTCTATTTTCCCTAAACCGGATGCCATTGTTCCACCAGCAGCAAAGCGCATCATGTCTCTTCGCGAACCTGAAAATAAGATGTCTAAATCTGATCCTTCGGATTTCGCCCGCTTGAATTTGGTCGATCCGCCAGAACTTATTAAGAAAAAGATTTCTAAAGCTACTACAGATAGCATTAGAGGCGTTTCTTATAATATCGAGGAGAGACCTGGTATGTCTAATCTTGTTGGTATTTACGCAGCCATGCGTGATATCGAGGTGGATGAAGCAGTAAAAGATTTTGCTGATGTAACAAGTACAAAGATATTTAAAGATCAGGTTGCAGAGGCTGTTATTGAGAAACTCCAGCCTATACAAGAGGAGCTTGTTCGTTTACAGAGCGATATGGGTTATGTAAAGCAAGTGTTGGACAAAGGCGCAAAAGATGCAGAAGAGGTTGCGTATAGTACAATGGAAGAAGTATACAAGGTTGTGGGCCTTCGATAAGCATTCATTGTTGCTAACTTATATATGTATTTTTTTTAAAAAAAAAAAATTCAATGTTTGTAATAAAAGGATAGAAAGTTTATATATTGCATCAGTACTTTTGATTGTTCATTGAACTTATAATATTGATAGTTTATCAAACGTCATTCATATGTTTCTCAAAGACCAAATGAGTTAGGCATTGGTATAGACACTGGTTGGAGGATATATGGTTTTATTTTGAATCATGTTCACCAGAAGAATATGTTACTGGATATCCAAACAATTACAAGGAAGGTATTATAAAATGGGTGAGAGGTTCAAAGTCATTCTATGATTAAATAATAATAAATACAATATAATTTCATATAAGAAATTATTCACAATAATATAAATAGGCATCTTTTACTTCAAATGCAATATTGCACTTATTCCGTAGTGATCTATCAAACAAAACGAAGAGTTAAACATATAGTTCATGTTTTTTAACTTCTTAGATTTAACTTACCAGATATCTGTGTGAAAGGTAGAGACGATTCATTTTCTTTAACATGAAATTTTTCAATAGTGATATTACCAAGAGACATAGAGCCATTAACAGGTTGACCAGCTCGATTATTAAGCCAAAGTAAACGATCAATGCTTTGAACTGTCATTAATTGATCGTGGTGTGTCAATATCGTTTCTGATGGAATAAGAGTGCCGTTTTTAAGCTTATTGTAATCCCCAAAAGTTACAGGATGATATCCAAACTTTTCAAAGACTACATCTGTCAGATTATCAAGATGCCAGTCGTCCGAATAAGACAACTTGGTTTCGGTATCGTTGGTACCACCGATAAGCTGTAAATCTGTTCCTTTGCCTTTTATAACATCCATCATCATTGTATAAGATAGTGAACTTTCTGTTGATCTAACTTCAGGAGACGAGCCATTATGCACAGCAGCATCAACGTTAAAATCTCCCATTAGAATAATGGGATATCCATCGTCTTTAGCAGTTTCCGCAACGAGTGAGTGAAAGAGAGCAAATTGACTCAATCTAACATTGGTATCATCCAAATTTAATTTACCACCCTTATCATAGGACGCTTGTGTGTGTGTAGTATAGATATGAATAGAATGATCAGAATCAAGTTCAATAAGAGCATGTAGAGCACCCTTGTATGCTAACCTAAATGTTTTGAGGAAAGTAGATTATATTAATAATCCATTACGTCGAAAAAGCCCAAATTAAGACTTTTTAGTTGTGCAACTTACCAATCCGCATGTACACCTCGGGGAAACTCTACCCGGTCGGCCCTTTTAATAGGAAACCTTGACAGTAACAAAAGACCACCATCACCCGCTAATTCCCAGGGGTAATGACGAGGCGATGCTTCCAGGTAGTAAAAACCTTGATCAAATGCAGCCCTACTAAGCCTATCAATTCTTCTATTAGCATATGAAAAGGCTTCTTGAATGGTAATAATGTCGTATGATGGAAGAATGTTTTCAATGATGTAGTCCAAACGTTCATCTTTAAAATCGTTCTCGTTATTTTTTACTCCAGGAGGTCGCATAAATATATTAAGTGTTAGAATTTTAGGTGCTGCGGTTTTGTAGGTTCCGGATGGAATTATATCAGGTAACGGAAGAGGCGAAAAATATACATAGCCACCAATAAAGAATATCAGAATCGGTAGGACACAAAATGCTAGACATGTGAACATGAATGCCCGTTTACTTGAGAAACAACACAAATAGTTTGTCTTTTTCATGTTACAGCGAGGAATATAGGATAGACATGTTGATATATTTTTATTTGATGCCGTTTTTGACTCGAAAAATCCACTTTCTTCTGAAGATCGGTCTTCAGACATTGAAAAACGCTCTTGCAGTAAAGGAGCGTTTTCGTATCGATCTCGCGATCGCCTTCCCATCATTGGGCCCGCCAATTCTTCGTCATCATTATTTACATCAAGAATTCCAGGAGAAGCACAGCGATCCTCTTCCCAGCTAGTTTTTCTAGAATGGTTCATAGTTATAAACTTGAAGAAAAACGTGGAGAAAGAAGAAACAAATGAAAGATTTTCGTAAAAGACCCTATTATTATTCTTAAAACATAAATTTTAAATTCAGACGTGGATAATGAATTTAACCGGAGTGCTGATGATATTATCGTTTGTCGGAAAGATCAATAACAACAATCATCGGCTTGACCTAGTCTTTTGTTAGCTTATTTTGTCATATCCTTGTTTTGTCATATATTCTTTTTTTTTTAGAACAAAGAGGTAAAAGAACAGGAAAACAAACAAAGGTAGAAACAAGAAGTGTCAGGAATAAAAAAAAAATTGAAAGTTAGAAAATTTTGTAATTTCGCCCCAGTTTAAGAACACAAAATATTCATCCGGCAGTAATCACGTAATGGTCCGAACAAATTAGATCCTCAATTTTATAATGGTTGGGTGAATATATAAACAAGAAGCATATACTAAAAAATACAAAACGCTATTCCTTTGTCAACAACATATTTGACTCAAGTGTAGGTCTTTTTTTAAAAAAAGGTAGACCAAAAATAGAAACTAAAGTGATACAACCGTTTCGTTTCGTTTCGTTTCAAATCAATCAACTGCAGAGAAAGAATGGCGCAAAAAGCCGAGAAAACATTGGTAGGGAACCACTGTATGGTGTCGCAACTACAAATTGGAACAAGTATAAATACCATCAAATCTAGAAAGCCATGTACAAATAAAATTGAAAAGGCATATAAAAAAGTATGCCTATTTAAATTACCCTCTCTATGAGAAAGGAGGCTTATAAAAACATAAAGTATTCTCTAGCTTAGATTTAATTCTTAACACATCTAGAATTGAATCTTGCAAAATATCGATAGTTCACCCTTTAGATATTGCCATTAGAAGAAATGTTATACATCCTACTCCTTCATTGATGTCTCAATAAATCGAGATTGAGTTGAATAGCAAAAAAAAAAAAAAAAAAATGACTTGAATTACAATTAAAAAATTCGAGAGTTACTATTAAAAAGTGATGACATCGCTCTATAATAGCCTGAATAAGTTTAAAGAATATGTTCACCTTATGTAACCTTCTGAACTGTTATAAAATCTCATTCCGAAAACGGGGATCGCTAATCCTTTTTTCTTAGAACAAAAACCTTAAAAAACAAGAAAATCGTGTTATTATCTCATTTAATCAGGATAATAATATTTCTCACTTGTGATTAATATAAAATGTATACACTTCTTCACTTTGATCTAATGATCTACAAAAAAGCATTGTTTAATTTGAGCATGGGCACTGTGGATAATGCTATTCCTAGAAACTCAGCAGAAATAGTAGAACTGCTGAAGATATGGTAAAATAAATCATCCAGGCTTTCTACTCGATGAAAATTAACTTTAGTCAACTTGATGTTTACATTTTTGAGATCTGAACTTTATCTTTACAAGATAGACACGGCTTTATCGCGTTATAAAGTTTTCTATTTGTATCTGGCAATTATAAATTCCGGCTGTTCATTGGTTATTTAGCATATGAAACTCCAGTAGACTGAAATCTATTATAAAACTTAAATTGATTCCAGGGTTGTCCCTTGATCCACTTTTGATATTTAACCTCTAGAATTTACTCGAGTATTTATTTATAAATGATCGCTTATGAGATAAGTCACTGTATGTTTTATAATGTCAAATATTGTATAACAACCTAAAACAAAAATAAAAGTAGTTGATGCATCTATTTTGACAACTTTTAAATTTTTAATTAACTCGACGTGTTTTTTTCACACGACTTGTAAATCTCAGAAGAACAATTGGAACATGTGGAATTAAAGATCTACAAACATTGAAAGATTCCAGAAATATATGTGTACAATTAATAATCTTATCTTGGCTCAAAATATGTTAAATATAGAATATATTTTATTGGAAACGGAGAAGTTGAAGCAGCAATGACTGTGTCAAACATGCTTACAGTGTTTGCTATGTAAGAAATAGTAATAAAATATAAAATTCCAAAAGTTGTAATAAGAAGGGATAGCGCATGGTTTTCCGTTTAAGACATCTTTAGTTTAGAAAGAAATAATGGGTGGATAGGTGACAGTTATGAAAAAAAAAAAAAAAAAAAAAAAAAAAAAAAAAAAAAAAAACGCACATATAGCAATTTTTGCTGTATTTAAAACGACTGTGATCTTCTAAAAAAAGGGGACTGCTGGGTACCTGTTCCAGTTTATGCAAAGTGGTTATTAAAAAGTTGGATATAATCATCAATGGCTTGTCGATCAGAAACTTGCTTTTAAATATATTGAAATGTTTTTGTTTTTCTTATTAGCAGGTTTTTGAAAATGTTGGAAATCAAAAGAAAAAACAACAACATCTAAATGTATTCTATATTAACTTGTGGATCAAAGATATGTAATTGTCGATGGTTGTATTTACTCACTGAAACAATGGAAGTTGAATCTGCAAAAAAAAAAAAAAAAAAAAAAAAAAAAAAAAAAAAAAAAAAAAAACCTGAATATATTTCTCTTGTTAGATTCCCTTTTGAAGACTAACATTTCGTTGAATACTACAAAAATGTATATCGCGTTTCTATTTGTCTGAACAAAATGTATTAAATATACTATGTCATAAACGTAAATTCGATAACCAAGTAGTTGGCTTATCTTTTTGTAAAATGGCACTAAAACTAAAAATAAAGGGTTCCGTTGGTGTTACAAAATCAGATTCGATTACGAATAGAATCTTGTACTAACCTTGAATGTTTCCAAAAAGATGTACAATACACGAAAGTATACCTCATAATGATACCTTGATAGGTCCCTTACTCTTGTATTCAAATACAATTGGTTTATTTGACAGTTTTTTCTTTTTTTTATTTCAATACCTGTCATTCTTTTACCAAACCACTCCTTACGAAAGGAAGATAGTTATTAATAAAATAATTTCCTTTTCAAAACGCATTTGCACCTTTTTTGGAGTTTTGTTTTCACAAAATTTAATATGAAAATATTTATTTATTATTCTGATCTTAAAAAAAAAACGATAGACATACATTTGAAACAATAGCTTAATAATCCATAAAATAGGTTTTTAAAATGAAAAAAAGGGCATATGTTAATGATAGGGCTCATAAACTAGCATTTCATTTCTGTGTCAAGGATTTTCGGCTGCTTTGAGATTCAATAATAGAAGAGTTACATCCAATACTTGTTGACGAGAGCTGATCGTCACATTTTTCAGGATGATGATGATTGACCACTACATTCGCTTTGTAAGGAGAGGTACTTTTTAAGTCATCCGCCGGGAAATCAAACTCAGTGTAACCATATGGTTTTGATGGTTGACATACGGAGACGGTTTCCTCATCATCACGAGATAAATGACGATTTGAACTCTCATTACTTGAGTGATGTTGGTGAGCGGAATTATATGTGCCATCTTCCTTCATGCGTTTGTTTGGTGCATGGGATGTTACCTAAATATGTTTTATGACAAAACAGTTTAGTAATGTTGGTGATGATTTTTTTTTAAAAAAAAAAATGAAAAATGAAAAAGAAGTATGCTTTTAATTACCCAATGGATTGTAATAACATTGACAGTAACATCGACTGTGCAGCATGTCAAACACACAAGCCCACGTTCACGACCGTGAAAAAGCTGCAGAGAAAGTATATTTACAAATGAAGCTACTAAGCACACGAGTGATGCTATTAACGTACGTCGTGCTACACTGTGAAGTCTGGAAGCTGAGATTTTAAGCGAGAACCCATCTCCTGATTTTATCAAAGGCTTGATAAAAAAGAAGGTCATATACATATTAATCAACTAATGAAGATAGAAAACAAAAATTAGTAAGTATATGAAGAAAATTGCGAGTACAATGTATTTTCTTACAAAGTCATATGTCTATATCATAAATAGAGGAGGTTAATAAACAAATTTATATTAAAATAAAACATAATAAATATAAAAATTACCACTAGTGGGATTGCCGCGGGAGATTGGAGTCCTATAATACATGTGCCATTATCTTCTAATTCAGCAACATGAAACAAAATCTAATTTGAATAAAGAATATGTGTTAATGGTAAATCCATAAACAATAGGTTTAATGTTACCATTAGTATGAATATAGCTATGTATGGTACTAGAAGACACATATGAAATCTATAAGACGCTGTTTTCCATCTGGAAAGTCGTGCAGATGATACAACATAGATCTTCTCAATCAGCCTATTACATAAATTTTTTAAAGTAAATTTAAAGGAATGTTCATAGAAATGGCACTGTTAACCAAATTACCATGCATAGATAACAATCTTTGTTCCAGAATAAAAAATGTCGCACACCATTATAGATAGAAAGCATGAAACAAAATTGCCTGGATATTTCAATTCAACATACATAAATAATAAATGTTAATATGTATAAGCATATTTATTTATTGAAAAAGTAAGAAACAAACCATTATTCGTAGTAACAAGGACCATACTGATGCAAGTAAAAGACCAAGATAATATATAAAGAGCCAACACTAGCCATCTCGAATAGGAGAGGTATTTAAAGTGAATATTAAAGGTTTTAATACCAAAAAGAACAGACAGTAAAGAGAATGAAAATAGAGATACTAGCTTAGCAGCAAGTTCAGCTCCATCAGGTTGTGGTGTGCGAATAAAGTTATCAGAGTTCATCAAAGAACAACGTAAAGGAAAGTTTTTTTTTTTTTTGACAAGTTATTTATAAAAGAAAAAGAAAGAAGTTAAATTGATCTAAATAAAAGATGAAAATCAAATAAATAAATACATCAAAATATAGCAAAACAAACTTTCGAAATGCTTTTACAAAACACAAAGGATCGTATTGCCCCTTCTTTATTATTTACATTGAGTTAAGAGCACTCATACATTGAATTTGGTAATTTTCCCATAATGTCCGATCATCTCTTTTTTTTCTTTATCGCAAACATATTTTACTTGTAATTTCAATTTTATTTTTCAATCTGCCACTAACTAAATTAGAGGACTATTTGTCTTTATAAATAGACAGTTATTGATATATACATAATCTTTCGTATGAGTGAGCCTATTGCTTTGCTGAGATGAATCGGTATTTTAGGCTGTGATTTTTATGCAAGTTAAGTTCATGGTAATACGATTGTTAACCGTGTAACAATTATGATCAGGCCATATTTTTTTTTAGACTTTAGATCGCATATTTCGAAAACAATATTTCTATTGTTATTAAATGACAGTTTTCCATAATAGTGCTTTTCCTTTTAGTTAGAATATAAAACTGTCCACAAACCCACTCCTTATCTTTTTACTTCTTCTCTCCCTCCTTTTTAATTTTACTTTTGAATCGAGATATTCTTATTGGATGCTAACGAGATGTTGAAAGTTACTTTTAGTTAAAGGTGATAACAACTGAAATAGGATTACTTTGCTTAAGTTCTTCAAACTTGGTTATTATATTATTCCATTTGATATAGAGACAGTCTCATGTTATGATTGATGAAGAATAAAAGCAATTCTAAGAGCCAACTCCAAGCTTCTTAGTTTCGGTTTTATTATCCATGAGACCGACCTTATTATCATTATTCAAACTAATGACGATATGAATGGTTTTCTATGGGAGCAGTTTCCGATACATGTTACATAAGAATAAAAACATCTCTGTTAGACACTATAGATGATTATGCCCATATATGTTTTTTTTACTAATCGGGATAAAAAAAAAGGGAGGTAAATAGTGCCAAGATACTGACTTTTATGTTGGACATTGAAGTAAAAATGAGTACAAATAATGTTTGATAGCATTTTTATTATGACGGTAGTAATTTCATACACTTATAATTACAAATATTAAATATTATGTGTCATTGGTTACCATTTTTCTTCTCTTATTTCCAACTTCACACGATGGGGAACCATTTTCTTCTTTATTTGCTCTAATATTGTTTACACTATTATTAAACACGCTACTACCTAGACCTTGGCTATTTGGTTCAGTGTTATGGCGTATGTTGTCATTTTCTGTATCATTATTATCACGCTAATGATTGGTATCACTGATTCTTGAAGTTCCTTTATCCCGCGCTTTAGTTCTCGATTCTTCTGCTCTAGGTTACCATATCTTTAGTTTGATTTTGATAAATCCATTTCGTTATCTTTAGACTGTATCAGTCTCATGTATACTTCGATCGTTTTGATAGAGGTCTATTGGCATACTGTATTTTCTCGCTTCAATGAGTCTATAATATCCTCTTTATCCGTCAATCGTTGCTCCGAACTACGAACTAATTTTAATAGTGATTCTTTTTCAACGATGTTTCTTTGCTTTTCTTTCTCGAATAAGTCTATTTGTTGCTGGTTTTGTTGGGTTTCATTTTGAATCTTTTGGACTTCTTTGCGTAAATCTTCCAATTATTTTTCATTTGAAGACTTTACTTTTTTTAACTCTTGATATTCCTCTTCTTTCTTCGCTTTCTCTTCTCTTATAAAATTCACTGTTTCTATTATCAATTGATAAATTCCCTTTTTTATTTTTAAAATAGAATCAGTTGATAAGTAATTACTAATAAAATGACTTACTCTTATCCTCTTTCCAAAGATAAATGCCTTCTTTATTCAAATATTCAACTATGTCAGGTTTTTTTTCCCACTTTTAATATACCATTCCAATGCTATCTCCATCATAATACCTGGCTCCAATATTATTCTGGGGAGTGAGATAATTTTTATTTGCTGCTAGTCAATACCATGCTATGACTTTAGAATAGTATTTATTCGCGCCATATCCATAATCGATACTATAAAGTGCATTGTATTTATCATCCTTTGCTTAATAAAAGTGTCTACATCGACTTTAACTACATCATCTAATTACGAAGATTTTAGTCTTTACTTAATGAGAGTATTTATATTGCCCTCTATTATAAATTACGTTTTATACAAGCCAGGAGTTGTTCTTTTGTAAATGCGTTATTATTATTGATATTTGTCATAAAGAATATATAAAAAGGTTTGATCATAAGTGAAAAACAGACAGCAAAAACGATTTTTGATTTTGGAAAAAATAACCCACTTCTATTTTGGTCAGTTTAATACTTTTTGTTTCTAAAAATGATCACAAAGAAATAGGATAGCCTAGAAATGAGTAGTTTCGATCATCTTGTATGTCATTTATATAACTACTTGTACAATTGTGGTAATAAAGAAGCAAAGTTATCTATCTTTACTGTTGAGCATAGTGTAAATAGGAAGAAAAAAAAATTGATTTACAATAATAAACAAGATTGATATGCAAAGGATATCCGGTGAAGATGTTTTCTACACAAATCGGATTAATATCTTTAGACTGAAATTAAAGATAGAGATGGAACATCTTGATATATTTTTGTTTTCTTATCAAATATATATATACTATCTTGCTTTAAGTACTCTACGTGAATAGAGTAATAGTACATAATAATAAAGGTCTACATACTATATGTGTTGTTATTTCAAGTGCAATGGATGAATGAGGTAATGTCATATAACGATAAAACTAAAAACAGCATACCATCAAGAAATATGTAGTGGTCTATCGATTTGTGGACTTTATTAAGCTTGTACTTATAAATGTTTTTTTTTTCTATTTACAGATGTCAGCTTTATAATTTATAACTGTGAATTGTCATCTTCTATCTTATATTTTACAAGACTTGGAGAATGAAATGAGTATTCTTTTATTGTATGAAATTTATTTTTATTTATTTATAATAGAAAATGGTGTATTAAAATGTATAAGAGATGATAATGTACAACCCACTTTTAAAAATGGGGAGAGAGAGAGATTCAGGGAGATAAAGATGGGATATTAGTTTTTTTTGTATTTAGTTCTTGAGTTGCTCTTCAGGATAAAGTGACTCAGTAGTAGGAGTACCGGCATCAAGAGCGATTTGTCGGTTGATATCATAATCTTCTTCGAACTCATCCAAATCCATACCCTTTGACTCAGGGATCCAGAGAAGTGTAACAATAAGACCCAAGAACATGACACCAGAAAAGATACCAAGGACACCTGGAAGGAAAGCATGCTTACCAGGAGCTCCTCCAAGATCAACAAGAATATTAAAGACAAAGGAAGCAAGGATAGCACCAGCCTTACCAGAGGCAGCAGAGATACCATGAGCGGATGCGCGTACTTTAGTGGGGAAGACTTCACCGGGAATGATAAAGGTAGTGGAGTTTGCACCAAAGTTTTGGAAGAATTGAGCCAAAGTGAAAAGGAAGATGAAAGCAGGCATGGACTTTTCGAGCAAGATGTGATAACAACCAGCAAGGATGGCAAAGAGAACTGTAGTCACGGCGAAGCCCATGATTTGAATAGGACGACGACCCCACTTTTCAATAAAGAAGACAGTAAAGTAGTAACCGGGAACGAAACCGAGACAGGTGATGATGATTTGACCAACGGTGTTGGCCCAAAGGTTTTCATAGGGAGTTTCCTTGTTGGCAAAACCAATAGCTTGCAAGACAGCGGCATTGTTCAAACCAAGACCATAGAAGGCAACGTCCAAAAGGAACCAAGAGAGAGTAGTACCAAGTAAGACCTTGAAATGCTTCCATTGACCAAAGTAAGCTCTGAATTCAGCCCAGTGGTTACGCTTCTCCTCAGTCTTGGTGGTCTGGAGAGCGAGTTCCTTGGAAACAGTTTGACCCTTGGCGAGAGCAGCGGCTTCAATATCACCCTCAACATTGGCAGAGTAACGAGGAGATTCGGGCATGGTAAATCTGAGATAGATGGTACCAACAGCAGGTACTGCACCCAAGCCAATTGCAAGACGCCAGACGTAGTCCAAGTTCATCACATCGGCATTAATGGCATCCTTAAAGATGGCCAAAAGTACTAAAGTGACAATGGCGGCGGCCAAGTTACCAATACCTTGCATGGAGAAGATGAGAGCCATCATCATACCACGCTTACCAGCAGAGGACCATTCAGAAGTAATAGTAGCAGACATGGGGTAATCACCACCAATACCGATACCAAGAATAAGACGCCAACAACCAAGGAAACCCATAGCAGAGACACCACGAACAGCAGAGGCAGAGGTGGCACAGTTGATGGTACCAATAATAATAATCAACAATTCAAAACCGTAAATCTTGCGACCTAAAATATCACCAAGGAAACCAAAAAGAAGTTGACCGATGAGGGTACCAACGGAGGACATACCCTTAATGATACCTTCAATGTTTGAAGGAATTTTGTTGCCATTAGATGCAAAGTAAATATAACCAAGCATAGGACTGATCAAGTTGATAATGAAAACGTCATAGGAATCAGTGAAGAAACCTGCACCTGAAGTGAGAATGGTACGAGCAGTGAACCAGTTCCATCCACCGGCACCAACGTCATCCAACTTTTCAAGAGATTCGATCTTTTCTTCGGCAGAAGCATAGCGCTCGTTTTGGCGGGTAGACATTTCAGCCATTTATATATATTTATGAGAAAAGTTATTCTTCTAAAAAAAAAAACGAAGAGAAAAGGATATATAGAGAATGTATAGAAAAAAGCTTATAGAAGAAAGATTATCTGAATTATTAAAAAAAAAAGGTTCAGGAGGATCTACTATTTATATGAATTAATTTGGGAAGGAGAGATGGTGTCAAGTGAGGTCGTGTGAGCCTAATTCATTGGTAATTTTTAGTTTCCAATGGCAATTCCAAAGTTTCTTCAAAAGTGGTTAGCCAATCAGACCTCCTTTTGTTACTCGCGTGGACTTTGGCTTTTGAGGCATTGTACCCCACTGATCTCCGACGAAAAAAAAAATAAACAGAAAGAACGACAAGAAAGACAATAAATGTTACCTGATTGAGAGACCCCGCTTTGTCTATTTTTTTTTCTCTTTGGCCACCTTACCCAACGTGGATTGATTATTCTAATCTATTGGCTTATCCCATCGTTCTATTGTGAATCCTTCAAACATGGTTGCTCTCTCTCCCTGCCAACATCTTTGATTTTAATAATGTGATGATCAATAACAAAAAAAAAAAAACCTTATCAAAGCTAATATTTGCAAGTGTTCTTCAAAAAAGTATATTAACTAAAAGGTATAGTAAATGACCTTTTTTAAATTTTCTTCTTATTATATTAAAAAAGCAAATAGATTGTTTGATCTATACACAAAATGGATTACTGTTGTCATTACATTTAAAAAAATACAAGTTGGAATTAGCCAATTAAATGTACTGATTATTTTTATTCCAGCGAAACTTTTGGATTTCCATTTATCGCATATTTAGACATAAATTAATATTCTTATATAGAAAAAATAAATAAATATAGCATCTTAATGCTTTGTGATGATGATGATGCTGTCATCATTGTATTCATTACTATCAAAAAAGAAACAACTGCTCGGATAATGTTAAATAAGTTTTAGTTGTTTAAACGAGACAAATACTGAGTTTTATTATAGCTTTTTGCAAAACCTCGGTAACGTGTAACAGTGCAATAAACACCGCAACTTTCATGTGCACGTTGGCAATTCTGATTAACTTGATATTTTTTTTTATAACTTTTAGTACTTTTGGTTGCTGATTAATAATAACAGTGAATACATAACTGCAAATAGTCCGAGAAAAGTAGTAAACAAACAAACAAATAATTATTCCCATGGTTATCGAGCAGTCGACCGACATGGCACCCAGATAAAATATATTTGTGTACTAAAAATGCAAATGCGTAGATAGATTCATATTTATTAAAACCAAAGTCAATACTTCGATCTAAAGTCTTTATTTTATGCTTCTTCTTTTCTCCCAATTATTATAAATATGTTATTTTCCATAAATATATATAAAAAAAAAGGGGGGGGTGGATCTAGTCGATCAATATGCGTTTATCATCGAAAAAGGCATTTTTAGATCAGGAACGCACAAGAATCTGATTAGTGATTTGCTTTTAAGCGAGATAACGTATTACCATTTATGTCTTTATCTATGCAGTCTATTCGTCTAAAAAAATCAGACCAATGAAACAGGTTTATTCTTGTTTTTGGAAACCGATGTGAATAGGAAATAAAACACATCGTTGGATGAGTTCCTCACGTTTAGAGCTAGCCAACAGAATCTTTCTAGCAGTTCTATATGAATTTATTGGTATTTCCGAATTTTATAAATATGTTATAATTATACAAAAACTTCAAAATTAAATACAAAATAACCATTTATGAAGACTGAGAGAGAGAAAAGCAAGAAAAACACTAGTTAATTTATTTATTTATTTAAAAAGTAAGAAAAAACGTCTCCCTCCCTTTATTAATGTTCATCGGGTAAAGGACCCGAGAATCTACCATTTGATTCTCTGTAAATATGCTGATATTCATGTCCACCATAACTATTTTAGAATGTTATTAGCAAATGTTGCCATATGAATAACAAAATAAAAAACTTACCTGTCCAGCAAAAACTCGGTCAATAAATAATAAACATTCTTATTAGCATTATGGAAATTGATACGATGATTGCTATCAGGGAAGAATTGCACACGATAATTGTGAATGTCTTCCAATGTAAGTTTATCGACTAGAACTGCACTGTGTTGGAAATGAACTATCATCATCCTATTAATAATCCATATATATATATACTAAGAGTGTAGTCATTTCATTTACCGTTGTCATCTCCTGTACCATGAGCGAGCAAATATTTAGCATTTTTAAATCCTGTCATGTTGTTGACAGCACTTGTTTCATAACCATCTGGGTTCATTTCGGGTGTGAGCATATATCTTTCAGTATATACAGAGTCTATGGAGAAAAAAGAAAATACTTTAGGTTTTCCTAACACAAAAAAAAAAAAATGGAAAAACAAAAACAAAAACATGGTTTTACCATAGAAATGCCAATCTGTGACAGGAGCTACAGCCAAACCTGCAACAAAGACACCACTATTTGCTTCAATCACTTTGGTTGTCATGTATCCGCCATAAGACTAAAAGTAGGAAAAAAAAATACATGTGTTGAATATCAAAAAAAAATAAGAATGTGGGTGTCCTTGTTAGAGTATGTATATATATTTACCCAACCCCAAATAGCGATTCTCGATTCATCTACATAGTCTAAGCTTGCCCAATGCCTAAAAAAAAAGTGCTGTGATTAGAAATCTTCTGAGAATAATAATAATAAAGATATATATATATATATATATATATACTTACTTTCCAGCATTGACTTGATCGATTGTTTCCAATTCACCCAAATTACCACGTACACCTACCCTGTACTTTCTTCCCTTAAAGCCAGTGCCTCTACCATCCACCTAGTATATATATATATATTTCAAAAAAGATGTATCCAACCTATTTTATCTATTTATTTAACTTACTGTCACAACAATGAAACCCATCTGACTCGCAATAAACGTCTGCCAATCCAACTCGAAGCGATACGTTGCCAACTGTGAGCTAGGACCGCCATAGACATGGAACAGGACAGGATACTTCTTGCTGGCCTCAAAAGTAGGTGGTAATGCCTCCTGGGCAGACATCTCTATAATAATAACAATGATAGGTTAATACATACACACACAGACAAGTTCAATTCCTCTAATATTATTATTTACCAACACCCCCTTCCGTTGTTATCGTCGTCATGCGATAGGTAGGGAGTAAATAATCACCCAACAAATCCTTTAATTCCTGGTTATCTTGCAAAACCGAGTTAAATTCAGGATCATCCACCTTCTTGACCACCGTCGTGGGTACATCAGGTCCCTCATAGTTCAAAATGTAATAACCTGATTTGGGTGAGAAGGAAGCAGAGTAATAGGCATGTTCCTCGGGGTCTTCTGGACATGTGATGCACTGCTTTGAGGGGTGGGTCATGTCCTTGTAAGAGATGCTGTAGAGGTGACGTTCAAGATGTGATCTTTCTGTTGAGATATAGTGGCTACAAATATAACAAATAAATGTGAATAATTTAGGAAGATAGAATAGAGCGATTCTTTTTTTTTTTTTTTTTTTTTTTTTTTTTTTTTTTTACATCAATTTTCTTTCTTCGTCTACATTCACGGTGCCAGAGACCACCTCCCATGGACCACTTGTCAACCAATCCACCTTGGTTTTGTGATCCTCTGAGACGGTCACCACACCAAGATGGGCATATCCCTCTTCCGTATCCATGTTATCCAAATATTGGACGCCTTTCTCAGAGGGCAAATACACCATGGATTGATCAACATCGATCCAGCCACCATCCGTTGGCTTGTATTCCTGAATCATCGAAACAGTGGAATGTTGAAGGTCCTTGGTTTGGATGCTCACCATATTGGTAAGGCGATGATCCTGCACACGATTCATCTGCTTGAAAAGGAGGTGTGTATGTGATGTGGTGGCCCACACAACATCTGTAATTAATCTATCCTCTTGATCGAAATCATGGAATGTGTTGGCATGTACTAGTGACTTGGGCGATGTAGCATTGCTTGTCACCATAATGGTATCGTTGGTAAGGAGAGAGTGGATGTGTAATGAGACGAGAGGGTTGGGTGCACCCGCTTTAGGGTATCTAATATCGGTGTGTCGTGGATAACTCGTGTTGCTACCGATATAGAGTTGAAGGTTATATTCGGGGACGTCGGTTTCGTCGAGTCTAAGATAGGCGAGGTGGGTGGAATCAGGTGACCACCAGAGTGCAAAGTCGCTAGCGAAAACTTCCTCTAAAGATGTTTGTAGTTGAATGTTGGACAAAAGTAGACAGAAAGTAAAAAGATCATGTTTATACATATATATATAACGTAAGTATATATAATTTAATGATTCATATTTAAAATACCTTCATAAACCCAGTCAGGCACACCATTGAATACTGTTGCTGAACCATCAAATGTGATTCTCTTATGATTTACAAGATCTGTGATATAAAGATCATTCTCCATAACATAGGCCTATTTGTTGTCATCATTATTATTGTTGTTGAGATGATAACATAACATATTATACACATTATTAACTTGCCATTTTATGACCAGTTGGACTCCATGCTGCATATACAATCTTTGGTGTATCATTGACTGTTGAACTGCTTGTCAAAGGGAACATTTTCTTGTCCGATAGACGATAAATGTAAATATTGCAATGAAAGGAATGACGCCATTGCTTTTATAATAGGAGTATTTTCAGTCTGTATTCAACTTGTCTATTCTTTATTATTCGCTTTTTTACCTTTGTTGAATTTGTTCTTAACAAAAGATACTCTGCATCATGAGATAAAGCAAATGAATCGACTGAAATAACACCCTCTTTCACTTTCTATAATAACAAAAACAGGAATATAAGCGATGAGCATAACAAACAAATAGACTATATATAGACTTACAAGATCTTTTTCCTTTACAAACACTTGGGCAACTCCATTTTCGATGGATTCCAAAAGAATATCATTTGAATCTGGATCCCGATAAGTAAAAATACCATCCCTTGGATCTATTTAAATTATTAAATAAAAAATTACCATTTTGGAATCATAACTCTTTTTTACCATTTTCAACCCAAACAAGACTTGTGCGCTTCACTGAAAATGAAGCATTGAAAATATCATCAAAGCCAATGGTGCTCTTTGTTTCCATTTCAGCTGCTTCTTCGTGCACTGCAGCGACTAGAAAAAAAAAAAAAAAAAAAAAAAAAGATAAAATAAAATAAATATCACACGCACACACACTAAATGCCAAGTGCATTTATATTTACGGCCTGTGAATAATTCAACCATGGAACCAATCCATAATATAACAGCGAAGCCCAGAACAGCCACGAAGCCAATACCGACCCAATTGATACCCTTTTTATATGCTGATATGTTAATATGTCTAGCTTATATAAAACTTAAAAAGGCTATACCTTTTTAGTACTTTTCGATTCTTCTGTTAAACTCTCTTCATCGTACTCTTCATTGCTCGAATGACTTGTTCTTAATAAGCTCTCTGTCGAGTCCTTATCGTCTTCGAAATAGACATGGGTTGCCATGGCAATTTTAAATTTTTTTTTATTATATGTAAAAGGGAAAAAAAAGAAGAAAAATGAGAGAAAAAAAAATTGTTTATTATCATTTATGTCGTGTAGCACAGAGAAAAGCACAATTTTAAAAAGCAACACACTTGCTTTTTTTATATATAAAAAGTCAGAGTAAAATGGATTATATTTCTCTTTCTCTTTCTCTTTCTCTCTCTCTTATATATATATATATATATATATAATGGAATATATACATCAGATCTACCTGCCATCCATTATAGTAACGGTGAGATATACATATATACACTCATGTAACTACTCTTATATTTATAGGTTGCAGAATATGCAAAGCATCCATTTTAAATCCAATTCCGATGGGATAAAGTAGACACGAAAGAGGGGTCTTGAACAGGAGGAAGTCTTCTTTTCGTTTCTAATGCTCTCTATTCTGTCCTTCAACTTATTCCATGTCTCTTCATATATCTATCTGTGCATATTTATCTGGCTAATGTTCATATTGAATGGAACTATATATAACCAGTTTAAAGCTTGATTTTAAAAATACTCTAGAGAGAAATACGACTATTCTTGTTTGAATCCATTTATCAACGCTCATTGGATCGTCACTGACCAATCATCATAGCGTATCAACTACATAAAAAAAATAACACACACACTGAATATTTGGTTGTATTTATTTTTTCCCTTTCCTTTTCTTCTTTTTTTAAAGTGCATATATGAAGTTACCAACAACTGCAAAGCACTTTGATAACCTGGTTTATCTTGACGACTATGTAGATAGTAAGCGACGTGTTGATACAAAAAAACTCTCTCCCTCCCCAAATGTAGTTTGATATACTGATAACCTATTGTTTTTTGTTTACCTAAAGCCATTGAAGCATTGCCACTTGATTTACAAAGAAACTTCACACTTATGAGAGAGCTTGACGGATACGCACAAGGTGCACACACACACACAAAAAACAAAAGTTGTATCTATTTAACACGAACCTCTTTATTTAGAATTAATGGATTCCGTTTCCAAAGAGGCGATTGGCCTCATTGATAATATCAAAGACATGGACGCTAATTTACGTCTTGATAAACTTAAGAGCCTAACAACTATCCTAACGGAGACTTTGAAAAGAGGAGAGGAAAAAGTGGCATTAGCAAAATCCACTTTTGATGTAGTAAGAAAAAGAAGAAGAATACACTGTTTTTTTTTAGTTACTCATTGCTTGGATTTTTTTTTTAGGTAGACCGGCATTGTAACAGACTTGATGCAGATTTAGTGAAATTTGAAGAAGATCAGACTGTGGGTGATAGCCGTATTACAACACTACCAGGTTTACAACCCTCTGCACGCAGTTTAAAAGAGGGCGCAGATGTGAGAGATAGGACTGCAAAACGCCTGGAGAGAGAGAGAAAGGACGTAAAGGGAGAAAAGAAAAGTAAGTAAAGAAAAAAACCCCCCGTTTTTCTTAAGTAGTCACTAACTTTGAAAAAATTGAATCTAGTCAAAAGTATATACCCATGATGATAATGTATATATCATGTTTGTTTACATCTTTATTTATTTATATAGAAAGAAGAACAATTAAAGATAATGGCACACCACTGTCATCTTCAGCGCTTCGTACACACAACCTAAAAGATGCAAGGACGTTGAAACATTCAGAAAAAGAAAAAGCAAAACATGCATACAATTCAAAGAACAATGGCAAACCAAAGACGTAAGTTATCAAGGACAATTCACACAATTATATTCAATGCTCTGATACTCATAAATAATAATAAACAGTGTTGTACCTGCTGATATGCCCATTGATCCTAATGAGCCACTTTATTGTTACTGTCAACAAGTCTCTTATGGTGAAATGGTGGCTTGTGATAATGCAGATGTAAGTTATATATTTAAATTCCATATTGACATATCTTATCTAATACTCGTTCTTAAGTGTGAAATTGAATGGTTTCATTTGGCGTGTGTTGATCTCAAGACAGTTCCCAAAGGCAAATGGTATTGCAATAATTGTCTTACAAAGATGAAGGGAAGGCAGCGAAAGTAAAAAGAGTGTTTGTATATAAGCATGTCCTTTTTTTTTTGTAAAGGAAAAGCAAAAAGAAAAGAATAAAATACACTTTTTTATATATGTAAAAGAAGAAAACTTATTGTAATTGAATTGGTAAAAAGTTGCCAACGATCACTGTCTATAAAAGGAAATAACGTAACAACATTAGTCATGATTTATATATCAACGAGATAAAGACTTACTGGAATATTGTATTTATCACGACGAATAGTAAATGAAAAGCAGCACGAAATAACACTTGTATTCTCGGGATTAGGGCTTTTCAGTAGACAGGAGGTTAATACTGCCTTCTGTCCTGGATCAAATGCAATATTGCCATATTTCTCCCAATAATTGACTGCTGATTCTTCTGCCATCAATTCATAAATACACAGTCTTCCTTCCCTTAAATACTCTATAGGGACATTGACAAGTGCGGCGAATTCTTTGTTTCCTTTGTATATTTCACCTGTTCTACGCCATAGACAGGCAGGGATGCCCATGGAGCTGAATACACGGTCATAGTCCTAAGTGGGTTGTGTGTGTTAGTGTAAATCTGTACTAGTAATGTTATCTTATTCTTACCAATAACAATCGTTCGAATGCTTCTTCGACAAGGATAAGATCAATATCAGTCAATGATTGTGCCACAGATCTAAAAGCAGGTCGAAAGGTACCCATGACATTCAATATTCTCTGTCTACTTGATGCAGACATACTTGAAATGAAAATGAAGGGGATTACTACATAAGAACAAAGGATCTCTTTTCTAATACTATATACTTTACTTGCTGTCCATGTATTTCTGTAATCTAGCATAGCCATTTACATAATTATACGGTTTCAAAAACCCAGCCTCATATTTCGCATTAATCACTTCAGTTAAGCGATCCTCTAGCTTTCCATCCGATGGGTCTGCCGCTGTCAAGAAGAACCTCTCTGTTGTATTGACAGCATTATTATTATTGTTGTTGTTGTTATTGTTGTTGGATGCAGTATTCTGATTGGACGTGTTTGGGTTATACAATCCTTGAGGATCATTTCCACTGCCAAGCGAATCAAGAAAATCACTAATAACAGAGATTTCATTTCCCATCTGTTCACTGGCAAATGTGAGTTGACCTGCACCCATATGGCCATAAAAGGGAATTCCACCCAAGAGGTGACTTGATCCAAGGTTTGCTAAATGGAGATGATGATGAGTATTTTTACATCCATTTATATATATATATATTACCATTTGCCTGTGTTTGAGGTATAGTAGGAACAGCAGGGTGATAATTGCCTCCATTGATGCCTTGCTGGGTCATTCTATTGTTGGTTGAAGATGTGCTTGCATTGGATGGTTTGGGTTGATTGGCTTGATTATTTGGTGTCTTTACTTCATCGTGACAGAGGTGTCCTATGCTACGTTTGATACATCGTTGGCAGGGTCGACCTATTTATTGTTTAATAAATATCAAAGGCTATTCACAATTTTATTGAAATAAAAGGAAATGGCTGTCTCTAATTTACCTTCATCACATGTCATGTGTGAGCGTCTACAATAGACGCAAGCTAATAATAATAATATAGGCGCAATATTCTTCTTGTTAAATACCCAACTCGACTATTTTAGCCTTTTTTTTTTTTGTTTACCATGAGTTACTTTTCTTCTCTTTGGTCCTACACGTTTCTTCTTTGCATCTTGGTTACTATTATTGTTATTATCATCTTTGTTTGCAGTTGTTTGACTTGTGTTATTATTGTTTGTTGTTTGGTCTTGTTGCTTATTTTCTGTTGAGTCTGCCATGGTTACTCTAACACCATGTCAAGTATTGCAAATAATAAGGTTGATATTGTGTGTGTGTGTGTGTTTCCGTTTATTGAATAAAAGGGAATATATAAAAAAAGAATGTGTGAATTGAGTGAAAAAAACTGATTGTATTTCAATGGCCGCTTCACTCATGTGATCACCATATTTATTACTTTTTGTAAATGTCACTTCATCTTAAAGTATCTCGAAGAATATTCGAGATTCTGAATAACACATGCCAATGGCACCTGTTATTCTTTGACATCAAGGAAAAAGCGAATAAAAAATAGTTGCTATCGGTATGAATCCAAATCAAATAGTATAAAACATGGATCAGTGAGTTCATTATTAGATAAAAACTGCTATTCTTATCTTATATTCATAATAGAAATAGCTCTAATTTCTATATTATTGTATATCTTGGCATAATCAATGTCATTGATCACTTTCATCATTTATTCAATATATAAAGTACATTTATCTCGTAAAACAAAACGTAATAAGACTACAACTGGATTCTATATCTATATATCATCAACAGTGTTTTATACTTGAAAAGAGCTCATATTTACTTAAATCCAATTTGAAAGGTTTAATTTCCAAGTTATTTTATAATTGCCATTTATGGTAACTCATCCTGAATTTATTTGTCAAGTTTTCTATATATTTTTTCTATTAGTCTATCACTCCTGCAACTTAATATGAATTATATGAATTTGAAAAAAATAAAAAACGTACTTTCTATATAGTTAATATACAATACTTTTGAACCAATAAAAGTAAAGAAATGCAGTTACTACACTAATTTAAAGTGCGCCACTCACAGTATCACATGATCATTTCCCTAATGTTATTTAGCTTTTATACATTGATTTCCCATGTTTGTCTGTTCTTCTTGCTTTTCTTTATTTCTTTATTTCTTTCTTTCTTTAATATACGTATATATACATATATACATATTATTTATATATTTATTAATTATTATTAATTTATTGTTCATGTCATATGGACGGATCGGACGCTGATCTTTTATTCAAAAAACAGCAGCGAGTAGAAGATCTAGTAGGCCTAAAAGCCATTCTTGTCCAAATAGCGATAAATGTGGCTATATATCTTGCAGCTCTTGTCATTTTCTTCTGGGCAAGAGTAAAATACCCACTTTTTTACTCTTCAAAAAATGCTTCCAAATCAAAGTAATAATAATAATAAAATTGATTAAAGTATAAGACTCCATTTTTTATAACCTTTTTTCTATTTCTGGTTTTAATAGAAGTAATGAGAAAAGTTTGAAATGGTATGATTGGATACGATTAGTGTTAAAATCAACAGACAACACAGTCTTGGAAAAAGATGGATTCGATAGTTATATGTTTATCTATTTCCTACGAACAATACGGCGATTGGTTCTTGTAGTGACAGGTGTAGCGATTCTGGTTTTACTTCCATTGAATATTGTTGCAACTTATTACACCGGGTAAATAACATACGCAAATGTTTGTGTACCAAATTCATGTTTTTTTATATATGGTAAACATGTTACTAAATTCTTTTTAATTTTTTTATTCGCCACTGTTTCACAATTAAAAAAAACCAGGGATTGGCCCCCTTCACCGAGTCTCGATTTCATGTCGATTTCAGCCATTAATTATAAATACGGTAAACAGGCGAAATCTGCAGATTTTCGATGGTTTTGGTCGCCCACCATGGCAACTTGGTTTGTCACCTTATTTATTATTTGGCAGATGGTGAGCTCATCACAACGGTTACTGCTTCATCGTAAAAAGTACCTAAATCATTGGTCGGATTTAGCCACGACCGATCCAACTAACACAGAAGCCCAAGAAAACCGTCTTGTTTCACGAACATTGCTATTACAATATATACCCGCAAACACTTCAAAGGAACAGATCGAGGCATGGGCGGGGAATAGTGTAGAGCGATGGATCATGGGTAAAAGCCATTTAAAATTACCCCAACTTGTTGAGGATTACAACAAGGCCATTGAGCATCTCGAAAAGTATTTGAATCATTACTTTTTTCATCAAAACGGTCAGTTTATCTTTATTTTGTTTTTTTCGGGCTGTGCCAGAAACAAATATTTATTTCTTTTCCTATATAGACAAAAGACGCTTAATTAAATCACCAGCCGATGCCAATAAAGTCGATGCCATTGATTATTATACTCAGCAAGTGCTCCAACTCGATACGGGCATTAAATCAAAAAGAAAAAAATTAGTTACCACCAATTACGGCTGGGTAACATTTCACAGTAGAGGGGCTGCAGCCGATGCTTTAAAAAAATTATCACTGCAGCAGCAGCAGCAGCAGCAGCAACAGACGCTAAATAGGCAACACTCTCCATTTAAGGTTCAATTTGCGCCACACCCCAACGATGTACTTTGGGAAAACTTGGATACTGACCAGCACACTCATCAACTTAAGTTCTTTTTCGGTATTGGTCTGTTTTGCTCGGTTACTTTTATATGGGCCATCCCTGTAGGTGCCCTCGCCGTCTTGTCAAATCTGATCAACGTGATTCGACTCTTTCCAAAATCAGGACAGATCATCGATCAGCATCAATTGCTAATGGGTATTATTCAATCTTATTTAACGCCCTGGCTTTTGATCTTGTTACTTTACCCCCTGCCTCGGATATTTCAACTTGTTACAGTACATCAGGGTTGTATCACCAAATCAGAAACAGACGGACGGGTGTTTATGCAGTTGTATGGACTCTTTGTTATCAATTGTTTATTTATCTTTTCCTGTGTCAATGTAATGATTGGTATCGTTGGTCAAATTACAGCACTGACAGCAGCCACTAAATTCTCCAATGCGAGTCTCTCCATTTATGTGGTTCAAATTGCCAAAAACATGACGGATATTTCGACATTTTGGATCAATTATATTTGCATTGAATCCGTCAGCATTGTGAGTAAATTGGTGAATATACGACCGCTGTTCTTTTCGGCACTATTTGGCATGGAAAAGTGCTATACCCCACGACAGGTGGAACACCTTCGCTCCAATCCCTTCCCCTTTGCCAAGAATTATAGCCTGATTGTGGCGTTCTTTACAGTGACGCTTGTGTACTCTATCATTCAACCCATAATACTCCCATTTTCTCTCATCTTTTTTTGTTTAGCGATGCCTCTCTTCAAGTACAAGATACTTTACATGTATAAAACAAATGTAGAAACTTATGGTAAACCATGGCCCTATATCTTTGCAGCGACCATCATATCCGTCATCATCTTTCAGATCATGATGATTGTTGTCCTTAGATTAAAGGCCGGTATCGTCCAGATCTACACCATTATACCACTGCCAATTCTGACATCTTTCTTCTTGGTTTATTATACAAGACGGCTCATTGGTATCTATCATCAACAGGTCTGCACAGAGAAGCCACCGCTCTATACGCTACCGGATATAGAGATGGGCCAAGCGAGTACATCCTCTTACCCAGCTGTGTCTGAAACATTTTTCTGTCCGTCCTATGTCTACCAACCCTTATGGAAGCCCCAAATCTATGATCGCTTCAGACCGCTCTTACCAGAATTGTACAAGGACAACCGCCACCGTGATCGTATCTTGAGAGTACTTTTTGACATGGAACGAGAGGTCGTGGCAAAGAGTGAAAAGATAAAGATACAAGAACAAGAGGCGATTATTCTCCTCCATCCACCGGATAGTAACCCTTATTACAGCCCTATCAATGCTGGAAGTAGTAACCAGGCACAGGTATTGAATCGGGAAATAGAGGAACAGGAATATGTGATAGATTCGACTTTACCTTTACCTTCGGCACCGACGTTGGATATCATCATTGAACAACCACCAACTTATACCGATGCGATTATTGCTCCTCGTGAAAACACAGTTAGAGAAAGCCCTGTACAAATGCAAAGAAGATATTCTACTCCTTAGATAACAATATACCCCCTCGATTATTTCTGATCTTTAATATATATATATTATTTAAAGCAGATATCATTAATAACTAAAATTTTAGCACTTAGACCAAAGTTAATTTATATATTTATTAACAATAAAAAGTAATACTCGCATAAAGCCTATCAAAGCCCATAGTTCCTGGTTTCTGTAAAAAGTAAAATAAAAACTACTAAGGGAAACAAGTATCCTTTTTTAGGATATGGTACATCTAAGAAGAAAAGTGTTTTGATGTATCACACCAGCTATTTACGTATAACTTTGATAAAGAGGATACATCGCACAAATGTTATTTATCAATACTCTGTAATGTAATGTGCTATTGTTTGCTCTTTCTTTATTTAAACAGTCATTAACTCGAGTAAAACAATTAAAATAATCTCTTCTATTAATCTCAATCCTGAATACCAATGCTTCATGGTACCAAAAAAAAAAAGCTCTTGTAATCCATATACCACCAATAAACAATATATATTACTGATTACCATATTTGGCATCTCAGTCATCCACAAAAAAAAAACATTCGAAAACTTTCTTTATTACATTTATAATCAAGCAGTAAAAGCGATATTTAGTATCGATATCTGTTTAATAAGACAGAGGAAATGAATGTCCCTTTATATACAACAACAATATACATAAATACAGCCTCCTAATTACCATTTTTTTTAAAAAAAAAATCCATCGGGCTTAAATTAAATTGTTTTTAATAATACAAGTGCACATTGAAATAACAAACTGGCACATACAAACAAAAAGGATTGACACGATATCGCGTGCAAGTGGATTGATTAGGATCATAAACGTAGCAAGATCAATCCAATGAGAAAGAACATACTTGCCCTTTCAGTACACAAAAATGAACAAGGAAACTGACTTTTAAAAGCCAAATAAGCCAATGCAAGTTGGATATCCAGTCCACGATCTCATGAGAGCTATCCAATAGCAACCGCACGTGCCATCGCTTCCGCAACAAAAAAAAAAAAAAAGCTATTATAATATTAAAAAAACGAGTTATAATAGCTTTATCACTCTCTATCTCTCTTTTATCACAAATGAGTAAAGTAAAGGTGGGCTCAATCAACACTAATATAACCAGCACAACGCCAAAGCCCAAGGCAAATATTGGGCTAAGACCCTACTTTGACGAAACAGATCGCAAATATGTACATTACCTCTTCTATTCTACCTATTTTAATCTCGTCCCTCGTGGCGTCTTAATCCGTCTGAAATCACCCTTTGTTATTGCCGCCTGGATCGGTATCCTGGGTGTGCTTGCTACTTGGATCCCCGAATTTACAACCACCCGTTTTGGATGGTCATCTACCCTCAAAACAGGACTTCAGATCGTCGTTTGCATTGTTGTAATTGTGGGTGGTGTTGTCAGTTTGTTATGGTACACGGATAAGTTTGATATCACCTATCGTGTGCTTGAGGGCGTGGAAAATGATTTAAAGGAGACTGATGCATACTATCGAGGCAATGGGAAGCAGGGTAATTTTTGGGTCTTGACATTGAACGATGAGATTGTTGGCTGTGTGGGCATGGATCAAAACTTGGAACCCGTCATGGATAAATCAGTCAAGACAGAATATGTGCGTTTGTCAGAGCGTCCTCGCACGAGCGATGCCCCTGAGATCCAGACTGCAGAGTGGAAGACAGTGGCCAAGGTCATGGCCAAGGTAGATGACATAGTGCGTCTCGTCTTGGTGGGCTCGGGTGAGGTGGTTGGTGATGTGATTGAAAAGATACGTGGAAAGACATCAAAGCCTAAAACGGAAAAGGTACTCTTCCCTGCTCATAAACCGAACGAGGCGAGTGTGCGTCGCTTGGCTATCAAGACAGAGTGTCAGGGACATGGTCTTTCTACTGTTTTATTAAAACGAGTTGCTTTCTGGGCACATGCACACCAGATCGAATATTTATATGCAGAGACAGATGAATTACAAACTGCATTAAACGATATTCTAGTGAAAAAACACGGCTATACATTTGTTTCTAAAGAGAAGGTCAGCTATTTCAGAACAAAATCAATCTACAAATTGGATGTAAAGCTGTGGATGAGCAAGGAGCTTGAACGCAGGGCAAAGGAGAAGGAAGAGGAAGACCAGAGAAAAGAAGATGAGGAGTTGAAGGAATACGAATAATAATGATGATAGTTTTTTATATATATATTATTTTATTTTTTTAATAATGAAAAGGCTTTGTAATTAAAATTAATAATAAGCAATATTAATAATGGTAATAGAGAGTGCTTTTTTTTGTCTTTATCTTATTTACACAAACATATATGAAAAGAAAATGGAGGGGGGGAGGGGGAATGAATTATATATTGTACATGATAAAATAATATGTAAATGTCTAATATCCTACACCGGAAAGAATACCGTAACCTAGTGTGAAGATAAGGGCTGTGCAAATAACACTAGTTGGGACGCCAATCACCAAGAAATCCCAGGTTTTGAGGTAAGGTTTACCCGTTTGGTCTTCCAACATCACTGCAGACATATTGGGATAACCTGAAACCGGTAGAGACATGCCGGCAGAACAGGCCAAACCAGCTCCCATTACTAGTAAATTAGCGTGAGGCTCAGGTAAGCTTTGACCCACTTGTTGAACAATAGGAATGATGATGAGGGCTGCGACAGTATGAGAAACAAATGTTGAGAAAACCAGGATAAGGAATGAGAAAATGGCAAGAATAGCAATTGGCTGCAAGTCTTGAATACCATCCTTGATACGAAGTGCAATATCTTCCAGCAATCCAGAGGATGTGACTGCACCACCAAGTGCCATACCACCTTGAGCTAAAACAACCACTGACCACAAGAATGCGTTGAGATCGTCTTTGTTGAGAATACCGGTACCAAAGAAAACAAACAATGGAATACAGGCAATGACACCAGTATCACCCAAATATTCTTCCAAACTAGACTCGGCACACCATAATGCGATCGTCAGAATAGTGATGAGCATGACAAATACTTGCGAAAATGTAATTTTATCCTTTGTAGGCTTAATCTTATTTAAATGAGGTACAGCACGATCAGGGCGATGGACCAACAATAAGAGACCCCAACAGATGAAAATGGAAAGGATGGAAACAGGCAAAGCGGCACCAAACCAAATACCCCAACCAGGGTTAGGGTTCATATACTGTAAAGTAACGATATTCTGTGGAGAGGAGATAGGAGAAGTCATACCACCGATACAACTTGCAAGGGCAATACCAAGCAACAAGCATTTAGCAACCGAAGATCCATCCGGTAAAGTACGCATAATAGGATTAATTAATGAGAAGCACAACACTGGTGTAGCAACATTTGAAATCCACATACATAAAAATGCCGCGACAAACATAATAGCCAACAGTACCCAACGTGGTCGAGTACCAGCGCGAGAAAGAACATGGCTTGCAAATGCCTTAGCGATACCATATTTGGATAAGGCACCAGCAAGTGAGAAACCACCTAGCAACATTAGAACGGTGCCACTAAACATAGAAGAGAATACAGAACTGGCGGCATCTTTTGCATCCATTTGAGTACCATCATCATTTTTTAAAATACCCATCGGCACAATCAAAAAAGGAATCATTAAAGAAGTAGCGTAAAGTGGTATGGCCTCTGTTGCCCACATAACAGCAGCAAAAAGCAGTAATGCAAAGCAGTAATCCTCCTGCTTATTGCCAAAAATGTCAACATTAAGCAGAATAATAAATAGAATGATTGACAAAAGTAAGGATATATAACTCGACAAATTTTCAGTAGGGATCTTTTTGTTAGTAAAAGGGATGGTGACGCATTTCTCGGGCTTAAAGTCCTTGATATGAGCATCGTGAGTCAGTCGCTCCTGGCCTACCATGTCCTTCCACACTGTGTTACGATCATAGGTAATTTGGTCGCGCAAGTGTGTATTCATCTGTCGTACCGCGCTGGAAATCTGTCCATTACAAAAGGTATCGGCATAGATGCGCTTAACTCGTTCAATCTGCATGCGAAGCGTGTCCATTGTCTGTGGCATAAAAGGTCTTGAGTCAAGTACCATCTTTTTTAAATATTGATTACGTAAATCCGCATCTAGCACTTTATCATGCTTTTTAAGAATTTTCTCAAAAGCAATACGATTTAGCTCAATATAAGATTCAAGTTCAGATAATGAAACGTATAATGAAATAAGCTGGCTGCGAAGGTCCATGAGTTGCTCCACTTTCACATTGCTCTTTTCATCGGCTGTCTGTGTCGACATTCGAGACTCTATCGACATTTTTCGACGTAATTCAGTAGTTGCTGCAGGAAGGTGGACAGTGGAGTCAAGGTTAGAGAGGGGTGTAGCCTTCTGGATACTGTCGACATGGCGGATGTTAGGCATATGTTCTGATATAAACTGATCCAATGTATTTAGACTATTATAGAGCTCAGCTTCTTTTTCCGAATAGAATTCAAACACTTTATCCAACTGTAAATCTAGCTCACACAAAAACTTTTCATTGTGAGTTGAAGTATCTGAACTCTCTTCTATATCTCGATGATTTAAGGCATCGACTTTTTCTTTTTCAAGTTGAAAAATGAGTTTCTTCAAATGATCATAGCTGTGAAAAGTCACCATCGTTTGTTAGTATTATTATATGAAAACAAAAATAAGAATGAAATAAGAATGAACAAATGGTAAATTTACATATATATATAAATGGGGAAAAAAGGGGCATTATAAAAAAAAAAATCTAAGGACTTACGCAACATAGTAATCTATCCAGTCGGGAACTGCATTGAACTGCAGTGAATGTGAAAATTTCATTTTAGGGAGTTGAACTTTTAGAAGAAGAAAAAAGACAAATGAAAAAGAAAAAGAAAAGTAGAAAAGATCAAGGAAATAAACTAAAAGGACCCTCTTTTAACATTATAAAACTAAATGTACGAAAATTGGTGGCAGCTAACGTGTAACTTAGATAATTCAAAGACAACCCGCTTTTATTGGCTAAATACCCCCTCAGGCGACACCACGTGTGGTAGCTCTATCTCAGTTGATTCGCTTAAATAATTCTGCTTTTTGTCTTGATTGGTTATAGATTTCTACCTTTCAATTTCTTGGACCTGAATCTAAAAAGAAAAAATTTAGTTGGTCTTCCTACCAGATAAAGCAAAATGGTTATTTATACTGACTTGATTTTGATCCGAAAGGGGGAAGAAAAATGAATTGATAGGGCCTCTTTTATCAAGGCTGTTTAAATTGCTCCAATATTGTTTGATAAAGAACTCCAAGCTTTATTGTTACACTTAATCCCGTAAAGTGGATATAGAATGCATTTCTACATTTTACCAAGAAAATTAGTAACGAGAAAAAAACCTTTTGGCCAATCATCCCATACACGTGTAGCAAGCTCTTCTTCTGAATGGAGCATCGGTTTACTCCGCTCCCCTTCACAAAGTAGTACAATAACCTTTATATAAAGTGACAGAATTGCCAAAAAAAAAATGCGCTTTTTCTATTTAATATGTCACATGTTTCTATTATGTAGATATGTATATATAGTTGGTAGTATAAAAGTGATTAAATTTACACCGTACAAAGTGAACTTTTAAAAAGTTAAAATAAAGCGCGCTTTTGCGGAAAAACTACTCGGGTTCATTCAATCACCATAGATCGAGCGAAAAGCTTTACAGCATTATACGCATACTTATATATATATGACCTTGTTTTATTTGATGCTATTTATATAGAAATATAGATTTATATCTACCACTTTTACCCACTTCCAATAAGATACATCTGATAAAAAAAAAAAAAAAAATGACTTATCCTGAAAAGGCGAGGTCTAGATCAAACAGTACTGAAAATGGTACCTTCAAAAACGGATTCCCAAACATTTAACGAATGATCACAAAAGTGTCTGCCAGTTTTTTTTTTTTTCTGACTTGAATTGAGCTGATATTTGATGCACTAAACAGGTCTAATCATGGATATCACATCTTTGTCTATAAGTATTTGTTGTTGTTACTAATATGGTTGTTAAATGTACAGCTGCGGTTTAACTATATCTAATTTGAATAATGTGGACCTAGTTCAAATTTAAGCGACTGTCAAATTATGGAGATTTTTTTTTTTTTAGTTTTGACTAGGTTTTATGTAGATTTCCAAGAGAAACCGTAATATACTCCAAAAAAAGACTCTCAATAACAATCTCTGTGCAGATTATATATAACACTTATTAAGAACATTTGTATTTTATATGAAAGTAAGATAAGAAAACCCTAGTGATTTTAATAGAGTGACGTTCTTGGTTCCTACGAATACACAGTGCTATTTAATGATCGTGCATATAGATATGAATGCATAATATGTATGTCCGTGAATATAAAAGACACAACCTCAAAACTCTTTTACAAAGTGTGACATCTTTTAGTTTATTCGGACTGAAGCTTTAATTGTGAAGATCATTACAAAGAAGAGTAGTTCATTCATGTTTTCTTAAGACTGGTGAGAGTATTTGAAATGACATGATTTACAATCTACTTCTTAAATGCTTAATGATGGAAGGCGCAGATAGAAGTGATATCAAGAAGGAACAATAAATATCCTTTCGAAAGAACACTTTTGTGGATTTTAAAAATTCATAACTCTAAGCGGTGAACATTAATCAAATAGATCAACTGGCGTTTAGAGGAATACTCCAAACAAAACCGGTTTCTTACTGGTTTACATGCTGTTAATCAATCAAATGTTGTCACTATAAAAAAGAGCCTCTCTTACTTCGAACTGTATTTAGTCTTTTTCAGATTATCATCACTTGTTATTCTTTTCTAAAAATTTGATTGTTTTTTTCAATGTCGTCAAATACCAATACCAACATGATTACAAAAGAGCAGCTCTTGGCTATTTTAGAACGTAATTAATAATAAAATAGAAGGAGTATATGATATATTAAGAGCAGAAAGGATAAAAAAAAACTAAATGAATTAATAGTAGAAATGCAAGAACTGGAAGATTTACGTAAAAAAGTTCAAGAGCTTCAAAATGAAAACCAACAAAACCAACAACAAATAGCCTTACTCCAACAAGAACCAGTCCTTTTTAAGCAATCAAACACCAGCTGTGAACAACTATTGAAGGAAAAAGATCGGGTTATAATGGATTCTTTACACGTAACAATAGGTGCACTCAACCGCCTAGTTGAATCCAAGACGAATGAAAATGCTTTATTACAGAAAGAAAATAACAGGCTCAATATTATAAACCGGATGAGCCGAAAAACTAGAGATTAAAGTAGAAAAATATCGATGACTTGTTCAAGAATATATCTCTTTATCTGATAATGCCGTCTGTTACAACAAATCTACCAATGATCGCGTAAAATAACAAAAATAAAACAAAAAGAATGTGATGTCAAGCGTAGTAATAGGGGACTAACCCGTCTATATTTTTGATTAAATATATTCATCTCTAAAAAAATCAACCAACTCATGCTTTCATTAGAGGTGCTTGATTATTGTATCAATTGGCTCATATAGAAATGAATCTATCTATAAAACACACACCCCCAAGTGATAATGAAAAATCAATTAATTTAGTATTGCGCTAATTTTTTGTGCGTGTTTGATGTGACAGTATAGGATATTGTGAGTATATTAGAGACATACTCCGAAGAATAGCATTTATGCACGGTATAAATTGGGAAAGAAGATTCTATAGGATAAAAAAGATCTATTACTTTACAGTGAAATCACGCTTATAAAGGCTTGATAAACCTATCATACGTTCTCACTCTTATTCTCTCTCTCTCTCTCTCTCTCTCTCTCTCTCTCTACAAATTTCACTATATCACAATCATAGTTTTATGGATATCCAATGTCATCATTTTCTCTCGTACCCACCGCGATGAATTTTTACTACTTGCATGACATGGCTTTATGTTGATAAGATTTAGTGTAGACATCGATTCATATAATGAAACCTGGAGTATGACAACGTTTCTACAAATGGAAGTCTGGCTTCTTATTTTCAAAACGTGGCTTTAATACAAGGCTTGGCAAGTATAAAATCCACATGCGACCTTTTTTTTTAAAAGATTATTTAAGCCGCTACATTTCAATATTTCATTTTGCCATCTTTAAGTTTTACCATATTATCATTGTTTTTTTAAGAAAATCGACACACGTTCTGATAATAAATAAGTGTTTGTTGAGAGTTGTGTCATTTATTAATTCATAGGTTTTGAAGCTTTAGAATGGAGTGCATAGATAGGGTTTCTGTTTTAATGAGTCTTGGATCCAGTGTTTTATTATTCGCTATAGATAAATGTATAGGGTTATGGGGTAACTTTGATTAAACAATGCATTACTGTGCTTTAGAAGGCATTGTATATTCAGGGTGGTTTCTCTTCCTCCAAAATTTTACCTCTATTTTAATATCACTTTGAATTAAAAGCTTGGCTGATTGTGTACTATATTGGAAATAAAAGAACTGATCTAAATACATTGATAAGCTAATAGAAACCCCTTTCTGAAGTTAAACATGACAACATAACTAGTTTTCTATACTAATGAATTGAAGTTAAAAACCCAATTAAGTAACAATATTGAACTCTTAAGAGGCAAAAATTTGCCTTTTTAGCGTTGTTCTATTTATCCGACGTTATTGTGCAGTCTTTTTATTAATGATAACATTAATAAGAGAGACAAAAGGCAAAATAATATAAAAACTATACCTTAGCTTGATCGCCACAATAAAAGAACATCTACAAAATATCCCTTTCATTTCAACTTTTAATACAACATATAATCAATAACTTGCATTATTAAAATAAACATTATCAATTCGATCCTCTTTTTCCCTCGTAAATTAAGCTTCTACTTGCAGAGAGAGCATCCCTTAACAACATTTATTATTACGAGTTCATCAATCATTTCCTTATTTACAAATCAAGTCAATCTTGGTCATGTTATCAACATTAAAATAAATAATAATAAATATATTCTATTCTTAAACAAACGCACTCCATGTGAAGATGATAAACTCATTCATTAATATAAAACAACACTTATTGATGTCATTATATCAGATCTAAAGTATATTGATTGATTTTATACTTAAGAAAAACCAGTTTACTTACTTGTTATGATCAGGCACACGTGAGAGTTCATGATACACAAAAAAAACCAACAAAAAAATAGCCAAACCCCTCCTCCCCTTTTCTATCTCTCTCTCTCTTTCTTTCTTAAATGGATTTCCAGCAAGTAAATAACTACATAAAAGAGAGTGATGATCGCAATGACTCTTCATTGTCCTTGGATTCAGCACAATACTACGAGTCTCGTACACCATACTCTTTTCACGAATCAGGTTCATTGAAACCAACCTTTACAAACATTGTCACTCGAATAAGACAGCAATCTAGTAAAACTCGTCTTGTGAAGGATTACAAAAAACTAGCAAGTGAATCTGATGAATTAACAAGAGATCAAGACAATTTCATTACGGACAATGGTATTATTTTTGTCTGAACTTTAAAAATATAATAAATAAATAGACTTTTTTTAATGTGTTTTCCCAGCCTCTTATATTATCGATCCAATATCATCACCAAAACAAAGATTGACACAGGAACCCGACTTCTTTTTTGATGAAGCATTGGCAACTGCAGCATCTTCAAGTAATAATCAAAACAAAAAAGCTACGAAAAAAGTCTATATCAATGAGGAAGCAAATCAGATTCAAGAAGATGAATATGAAGAAGATCCTCACAGTTTGGAGGCATCCACTTCTCATTCTTCAGATCGATACATGTAAATCATCATAAGCGAAACAAACAAACAATCATACTGACTTTTTTTTTTTTGAAAAGCACAATGGATGAAGCCATTGTACACATGCAACAAAACATTAGACATATGGAAGACGAAATCATGCGACAAAAAAAACGCATCGAAATCAGTATCCAACACATCAAAGAATACAGCGATGGCATCACCAACATGAAAGGCCAAGAAAATGCCATTATGGAATACCTCGAACTTGTTCATAAAGAGCGAATACCCGAAATGATGATGCAAAAGGAACGTATAAAGGATAGTAAAACTGCCATGACGAATGCAAGGAAACAGAATCATGTACGCAAGAGGGGATTTGAAAAGTATAGACAGAGGATAAGCTTAGAGAATAGATTGTCAGAAATAAGGAAACAGATACAAACTGTAATCAAGAGAGATGAGATTTGGTTGAGTATAAGAGATTGGGGAGTTCTTACGGGTAAATATGATTCAATATTTGTGAAATTCTTATTATTAACGCTCTTATATAGTTGTACTATTGGCCAGCATTACTACTTTTATAATCTCATGGAAAAACTAATAATAATAACACTAATACTTATGTAATACCTTTATCCCTAATAATAATAATAATAATAATAATAATAATAATAATAATAGCTTATGTATATGAAAATTGCTTGTGTCACATCTATTAGTTGATCTGTGCTTTTCTATTTAACTTTAAAGAGTCTCTATTCATCCATTTCAATAATAAAAGAAGGGTTGTATACATAAACATATTCTTTTATTCTTTAATCTCTCTCTCTTTTAATACTTTATACTCGAAGTGCCTGTACTGTTTTACCAAAACCAACACCAATCCACTCGGGTGAAGACTTGCTCCAAGTAAGTGAATTGACCTCTGCATCTGCAACATAGGCTAATAAAGGATCCTGCACTAAACGAGGTGGCTGGTGGCTATAGCGCTGTGCATTTTGCTGATGATAATATGAGCGATTATCAGTTGATGTTTGATTAATATTCCAAACCAATACTTGAGAGTCATCACCTATATTTATATACATACATGAGTATATATATATATCATCATCACTTCCCCCTTTTATTATTATACATACCACCAGTAGCAATCTGACTAGGATCAGTAGGTGACCAGCTGAGACAATTAATACTGCCACTATGACTCTTTACCAACTCTGCAATAGGAGCACTTGGATAACGAATATCAAGAATTTGCACCTTTGATGAATCCATATGAAAGGTGGCCAGTAGATTTGAGTTCATACGACTGAATTGAAGCCTCAACAAGGGCACAGTACCTGGGCCAGCACCATTTCTATTACCTGGATTCATACTAGCAGAAGCAGGAGGGGCCTCGTATAAAATAGTGGAATGTTCTAAAGATCTTTTTTTTTTTATTATTGTTATGAGTTGCCTTGTTTGGCATATCTGATTGTTATTATTATTATTTTACCTTAGATCAAATAATCGGACCGACCCATCTGCACCTACACTTGCAAATATGTCAGCAGATCCATGCATAAAAGCAACATCATAGACATCGCTATCATGCGCAATGAGTTGTGTCTTTGCTTGGTTTGTTTCGACGTTCCAGACGGTGCAAGTGGTATCAATACTTGATGTGACTACAAGAGAGGGATCTGTTTCATTCCAATCGAATGAAGTGAGTGGTGCACAGAAATCAGATTGTTTCATCTAGATAAGTCATAATGGTAAATTAAGACTGATTATATCCCCTCTCTCTCTCTCTCTCTCTCTCTTTATCTTACATTCACCAATTCAGCCTTCTTTATTAATTGTTGCATTGGATAGTTTCCATTGTTCCTTGCGCTCGATCCAGTAATTGTGTTACTAGATCCATATCGAGGATCATCTACCAATTCCCATATTCTAAGTATGTCGCCTGTTGTGGCAAGGAGATCACTACTTCTTGAATCACCCTAAAATGAAAACGTAATACCCAATTTTAAAACTCCTACTTTATATTCACCAACAAATAAAAAACACACGAATGGGGTAAGTATAACTGACCTTTCTTGGTTCCCACAATACTTTGGTAATGGGATAGTAGGAATCTGCTTCTGCAATGGGTGTGAAATCAGACATGTGATTCATGGGTAAACTGCTGTCAAGTAGATCAGTACGTGATATGATTTGCAACTATGCATAGGAAAGAATTTTTTACGGTCAAAATGAGAAATGTAATGGTCGTGAATGCACGAATGAAAGTGCTTTTTTTCGTTGGGGTTTCTTTTTTTTCAATTTTTTGTTTACCTTGTTGTTACTGTCCTCGATAAAACTACCAACTGCTAGTCTGAAACTCTTTTGCTCAATAGGTGTTTTGCACCAATCGAGCGCATAAGTCAACCAGGGTGCGTCATATTGATAGATTTCTTTAGATGGAGGTTGAACTGTGTCTTGTGTTGCACGTTGTTGCTGGTAAGGGTAGGATGGGTAATGTGCATTACGTGAAGCGTCCATCGTTTTTATAGATAATAAATAGTGAATACGTTTGCTTTTTTTTTTTTTAAGCAGAAAGAGAAGAGGAAAAGATATAAAAAAGGGAGGAAGAGAAAAGAGAAAAGAGGAAAAGAAAAAAAAAACAATTGTATAAAACAGGACAAAGCAAATGGTACCAAAGCGGAGAACAGAGTAAGATTTATACCATATTAAAGTGGGCCTCTGCTATTTGCACAGGTCACTCGCACAGGTAACACAATTCGCATCTATATTTGGACATTGCGCTTAGAGCTTAATATATATATGAAAATGCCATAAATATAAAATGAATTTTGAATATGAAGCTATATATAGAAACAAAGGATTATGTAGTTATAAATCAAGTATAATGAATACAGGATCAACATTATTCATGTTGTATTATCTAGTATACTACTATCTCTAAGTACTGTCATTATATTGTTATAAGTAATTAAGGAAATAAGAAGGTCATTTAGTCGTTTCATACCAATTAGAGCACTCTAAAAATGAAATAAGTCAACACACTTTTATGAGCGTAGTGTAAAGTGAATATTAAAGTAAAAACTGCAATTTAGGATTACTTGCTAAAAAATGATGGAGTAAAAAAAATATTCAAGATAATCACGCTAAACAAACTACTTTGAGGGCTACTTGCTTCTAAAATAAAGGAAATATGTTGTGATTCACTTTTTATTCTAATTCTATAGTTAATAGCCATTATCCATTTCATTTTTATTTCGCTGCTTTGGGTAACTTTTTTTTAGAGTCGATGTAACACATAGGTTTAATTCTTCTAAATTGACCTTTAGAAACAAGAACCTGATAATTCACTGTTTTTACCAAGTGTCTTTTTTAGAATACATCAATCTAAATTTATTCCATTCACATTATCAATTTGGAAATAGTTTGTTAAATAAATACTTAGTTTTTTTTTTATTTATTTATTAGAACAATATTTCATTCAAAAAAGAAAAAAATAACCTCAAAGTGGTCAATGGATTTACTACCATTTGAATAATAACTTTTTTCTTTTCATACAGTTATGGATATTGTTAAATAATATAGTTTTTTTAAAAGAAGAAAGATAAGCGGGTAAGTGTTTAATCACAGTAATGTTTTTCCTCGGCGGAATCGCTACTTCTTCTTCTCTTTCTCTTAGATACTTCATTGGTAAAACTAGAAAGGAATGACATGTACTGATCAATATTAACATCGTTATCTGTTGCCTTTTGTTTGACGAGTTTACTAGTGCTCTTCATCATTAATCTCGACTGGTATACAGCTTTTAGTATTGGCAACAGTTCGTTACATAAATCATCTGGTTCCTCAGGTGAATCAATTGTCCTTGTATGGTCCATACGACAGACATAACTGGCAGGCGAGTCATATAATAATATTGTAAACTTTGTGTCTATAAGTAAAATATATAAAAAAATTAGTAACAAAAAGTGTAAAGCATATGCATGATTTTTACCTACCAAAGAGTAAAAAAAAAAATCGATGAGAACCAACTCATGTAGGGTATCGGGAGATTTATGATATAACGAGAAAGTCATATCTTAACACTTTTGTTATTTTAAACCACTATTATAGTGCTCTTTCGTTTGATCATCATTTCGACCATGTTCACAATATTCGTATTCAAGAAGTTGACGATAGGAAATTAAATCCAGCTTTCTACCAATTGACTTTCGCTCCATCTTTATAACGCTGGCCAAAGTCTCATCAATATTCATATTGGCCGATGATGTTTTACTTGTTTTTTTTTTCAACTCCAAAATGTGAAAATCTCAGAAAAAAAATTAATACAATCGTGAATAAAACTAAGCTACAGACACACACTGTACCTTCTACATTTGATTTTTGAATCGTCAAATGTCGTGTCAATAAACCTCCATATTCGTCTCATCATATCGCCTTCTAATTGGTTTATAGGAGGTAAATAATCTCATTTAAATAATTTGAAAAATTCCAAAATAATACTTTTTATCCATTCACGTACAGGGAGTTCTTGTTCTCTGGCTGACCTCTTTTGTAAAGCAGCAGCATCGGTTAATTCTTTTAGGGAATCCACGTATATTTGAAATGGCATCGGTATATCACTAAGATTTTTCTTATTGTAGCTTTTAATTTCTGATAACTCTTCTTCCGTAAAGTAGTTTTCCATAATTTATCATTAGTATCTAAAACTAAAGAGTATACTGGACTAAAACAAAGTTAATATCGTATTATTGACTTCAGTGATTTTTATTGATACTTACTGTTCAAATTTGCATCCAACTGTAAACTCCTTCATCTTATCTTCCACTATAGTTCCCATAGATGGTTTTCAGTGTTTACTTAACTCTAAACTCTCAAACAACTATATTATTGTGATTTTATGGCTTTCATGAAACTGTATTTGCTTCCTTCTGGTATTGATTGTACTGATGGTTTCTATAGTTGATCCACTGTACTATGTTGTAACTAATGGTGTTTGTTGAGCTTCGATGGCACGATTTTGAAAAAAAAAACATGACTGATTCAGAAGGTGAATGAACAATTCCAAATATTTTATCATGAATCAACATTGCAATATTTTCCCGGTTTGGACGACTTTTATTCTGAAAAAAAAAAAGAGTCTTTAAGGATTCACCTCTGGTAGCCATGGTTTTTATTGGTTTATCCCAGTCAGTAATTTTGATTATTATTGACACTTGTCGAAATTATTAATTCTGTCTGTACCTTTTAAATTCAGTTAAACTTTGAATTAGGATATCGTTACATGCACTACACTTTTCACTAATCCAAACTCGTTTCTTTTGGAAAATAAATATTCTAAAAAGTGATTGCCTGTACATTTTGTGTAGGAGCAAAGCGGTGTAAATACGTGTAACTTGTTTAAAACAGAAGTTATACTTATATTTACTGTAACATATTTTTGAATGTGAATGTTAGTTTATACTACTTTTAATTTATTATACCTTTATGGAAGAATGATAATGAAGTAAAACCAGAAAACCATCAACCACTATTTGCCTTTGAGCGAAAGAGAAAGAGAAGAAAGACAAGTTTTCCCCTTATTCATCTAACAAAATAAAATGAAAATTCTCTTCTCTCGAATGAAACAATCAATTCATGCTGTATACAAGAATCAAAATGTCGTTCATATACTCTATGGTAAACCATAGTCATTTGACTATACAAGAATTATACTTATTGTTCTATCAATCAATGATGGTATATCAATGCTTAGAGAATGAGGTATTATAGTAATACATTCAATTCATCGTTATTTACAGTGAAAGCAAGTCTATGTCAAGTGATAAAACCTCAGAATTACCAGAATATACATTTTACGACAAGCAAGAGTTTCGATTCCCCACTTTTATGGAAAAACTCTAAGGTAAATAAGGAAGTTATAGTGCATTTAAGGGATGTGGGCATTGAATTGACGTCACTCTAATTCAATTTGTAGTTTAAAGTGGAGTGTACGTAAAAATATCTATAAGCTTTATATATATAATTTATAGTTGTTTTATGCTATACATTTTAGCCCAAAAAATGGCGTTCTGGAGGCTACAAATGCTTGTCATTTTCAAAACAGCCAAAAGTTTTATACGAGCCAAAGTTAGTACCTTGAAACGCAGTTTTTACTTTAAAATTCACCTTATTTATTTATTTTAAAATGAAACGGAGCACTCTAAACATTAAAATGAGCCAAAACCAAAAAAAAGGTAATTAGTTGTACTTTTCTGATTATTTCACTGTATATTTATATTGAAAATTTGGAAAAAAAAGTGTGGCAAATTACTTTTTTTTTTGGTTTTGACTCATTTTAACATTTAGAGTGCTGTAATTTAATTTCCATGTGGTGTATCAATAAATTATTAAAGTCTACTAAAGAGTGTAAAATGAGTAAATGATTGAACAACCAATATTATCAGCATATTCCACAATGAAATAAAATCATACTAAACTCCTGTATTGTATTCAAATGGATTATTTATGTTTATGAGGCACAAATTCAGAACGTAAACATATATCTCTTTGCCATCGCCCGCTTTGTCTTATTGAAGCAAATCCGAATAAAAAGTAAATTGTACCACGATCGAATTGGGTCATAAATGTTTGCCCTGAATGTCTCATTTTATTAAAAATATATATCGTTAGTAACTCTACTTACCCTGCAGCTTATAAAGATGCAGAGCATTTAATTATCCGCTCGATTCAAATTGTCCGATGGTCTTTTAGAGAGTATGCAAATATATTTGTATAAAAAAAAATGAAATGCCTTAATTATACAAGGAGTATCAAAGTGAATGGAAGTATGTTGTAAAAAAAATATGGATCAAGACAGAGAAAAGAGAGAGAGAGCTGTTATCTGAGTTTTTGTTTTGTTTCTATTTTTGAAGCACTTTTCCCTCTCTTTTTTTTAAGGGTTTTCCTTGTTTCAAAATCTGGTAAACTGTAAGATGAAATAAAGACAATGAAGTGGCAAAATGCATAATATTTATTAAAAAGAAAAGTCGAATCATTAATTCTCTTTTCATTCATTTTCCTTTTCTTATTTCCCACTCACACTTGTTTTATTTAATATAAAAAGAAGCAGATTATTCAAACGTCAAGTTGAACATACTTTTTGTGGAACTTTATTTATTTGTTTGATATAAAAAAAATCACGCACAGCTCATGTATTTTTTTTTTTACAAAACGCCCCCTCCCCCTTTTTTTATTTTTTAATCTCTTTCCCTTTTTTTTATCCTTTTCATTTCTCTTTTTCTCTCTTTCTCTTTTTTTTCATCCCTTTAATTTCTGTATCAACAAAAAAAAAAGTATAGTAATAGAAAAAAAAGGCCAATAACCATGACAGAATTAGCCTCTGCTCCAATAACACTATCACCGTCTGAAAGCATGCTTACAGGAAAACAATCGTTCTTTCGTCGTGCTTCTGTCACGAGAGGAACGATTTCCAGTATGGCAAAAGATGTGAGGTCTGCCGATGCCATTCCAACCATAAGAAGGCAAACATCTCAGCATTTTACACCCGACACCCTTTCACTTTTGACAAGAAGAAAGAGTATGATGAATCTATCTACTAGAATACCCAATACTACCACCACTACTAATAATCCAAAAGCACTTCAGCAGCAGCCACGCATTCGTACTATGTCAACTGCTGATTTACTTACCAGCAATATGCAGCAAAAGTTGGTCAATATCAAAACGCTAAAAAGGCAACGTGATGCTGCTGTAATTACCAAACCGGAGAACGCCATTTCAGCCACCTTTCAAAATGAAAAGGCTCCACCATGTTATCAAAAGACAGTGACAAAGGAGGATAACAGTTTTTATAACCTCAGAAAATGCGAAGCCTGCAATCCTGATGGTATCCCTTCACATCACCACCACCATATACAGAATAAACAAAACACTAATTGGGAGGATGATAATAATAATTGGAGCACATCCACTGCACCCGATGGCTACTCCTCCTCCTGTCAATCCTCTCTTCAAAAGGGCAAATGGCAGTATGAGTCCCTTTTGGAGAATCTCAATTCCAGTTTTGCCGCATATTCAAATCAGATGCAGGATTTGTCAAGTACCTTTATTGACGGTTCTTCTTCTTCATTATCGTCACTTAGCTCACTCTCTGATTATGACGATGATAGTACCTATCATCATCGCAAGTCGCATCGATACAAATCTCAGATACAGGAGTGCAAGTCGCTCATTAGCCAGCAGCAAGACATTCTAAGTAAGCTTGAGGCTCTAATAGAAGAGAAGGAGGCGGAGAGACAGCAAAAGAAATTAGTGGTATCCAATACCCCTACAACTGCAACCTCTTCGGCAGAGCAGCAGCAGCAAGCAGATTGGAAGGCTGCCTTTTCTGATCTCTTGAAGCCTAAATCATCGGGTGTATCCGAAGTTGTGTTTCGACGTAGCAAAGAAAATGAACCTGACAAAACTGTGATTGTAGTGTCTGGTACAGGCACCACAACAGAAGTAGCACTTTTACCCAAACATGTAAGCTGTATATGTGTCTCGCATTTAATTTGATTACTATTGCTAATGATTTTTTCTATACTCAGATTCCCAAAACAAACAAATCCATTCAATACGTCGAATATAAACTCTCTATTACACTGGACGATAGAAAAAATCGATTCATACTCATGCCTGAAATTAAATGGCAAAATGACAAAAAGGTCGATCAGTGTGAGTTTGCCAGAAAGGAGCAAGGGGCTCGGTGTTCAGTTCAGTTTGGTTGGACTTGGCGTAAACATCACTGTCGCAGGTAAGACAATAAAATCCTTCCATGATTATATAAAAATAACTTTTCTTTTTCTCTTTCTCTGCAGATGTGGGCACATCTATTGTAGTACACATAGTGCAAATCGACTTCCTTTATTCCAGCAGAATGCCTCCGATCAGCCCGTCTTCTCTAGAGTGTGCGATGGATGCTTTTTTGATTTATCGGCACCCTACTTGTTATTACCTTAAAATTGCATCATAATAAAAAAAACAGGCATTTCATTTATTTATTTACTTATCTATCCTCCCTTTTTTTTTTAAAAAAAAAAAATAAGTATATTGATATCATGAACGTACTATCTTGGGAAAAGTATAGGGCTTTTGTTTACAACAAAAACGAAGCACAAGCTACTTGATTGGTTTTTTTTACGAGGCGCGTAGCACAAATAAAGATGCAATCGTAAAAAAAACAAGCAGCGCGGGAGAAAAGTAAATAAAAACGGTTCATATTAAATCAATAACATCACCATTCGAGAAATGGAAGAAGATCTTCCCTTTGATGTGTCAGAAAAAAAACCCCCCCCAAAAGGTGACACAAACAACGGAAAAAAGCGAAAGCCTATTTTGTTGTAAAGAATTTAGTTTCATTTTTTCATTTCATTAAAAAAAGTATATTCGTGCTTTGACGAATTTTACACATTTTATAAAATGTGTGAGCAAATTAAGGAAAATAACTTTTAAATATGAAACAATTTACAGGATCTCCTGTTTTATATATTATGTTCTATAGAACACTATTCACATGAGAATGATTAGTATTGTTTATTTATGATGTAATGAATGTTGAAAATAATAGCAACATGGAGAGAATCAAGTTTTATGTATTTAAAGCACTACTCAAGTTAACTAAAAAGAAAGTATATCAATTATAATTATGAATCTTTCTTTATAAAATGCAATTAAATGATACATATATTTTACGCTAACTACTAATTAAACCTATTAATTAGTAGTAGTTGTAGTAAACATATGAAAAATAAGGGGAAAGCATTTGATATATATATATAACATAGATGTTTATGCGAAAACATCAATCAAGTGAATCAATGTGTTTTATACTTATTGTTTCCAATGTTGTTGTTTTTTTGTATAATATAATAATCGAATATTTACAAAAACATGTCCGTAATCTTGAAGCACATTTTATTTCATCATGTATATTCAGCTGAGTTATTTTTACTATCCAAACAAACACTGTTCATCTATCATTGTTTGACATCTCGATTGGAGGGTTTTCTTTTGTATCATTACATATTTTTTTTTCTTCGTTGCTTCACATATGATATTTGTTTATTTATAAAGTTGGTCGTACCTCAAAACAAGACATTGAACATGTAGGTTTATAACGAATTAACAAGCTGAGATTGGTTTAGAAATAAAACCTACACTTCGATTATCAACGTACATCGGTACTGCATAAGAATAAATGCTATAGATATCGATTAAGCCAAGAGTATATTATTCCAGTCATGTAAAGAATGTTCTATTGGTATTTTTCTTTACTCCTATTTGTGTTTGTACCATGTTTATGTAATGGTCAAAAGTAGCTTTCTATTAATTTAAAAATACATGCAAAGTTTAATTTACATAATCACAGTCGAATATCTGACCAAGTCCTGGGGTATTTTTTATTATTATTATTACTTGATTAAATCCTTTATAGATATAGAAATACATATTACCTCCATTTCAACAATAAGATGCACAACTCCAATGAGAAAATCAAACAGCCTGCTTGCATTATTTAGTGCCAAAAAAAAAAAACCTTAATTTGTCAATTTAATCGATTTTACGAAAGAGAACCACTCCCATTCACTCCTATTATTTGTATTAAACCAAGAATATGCTTGTGATCTCTATCCGTGCATGTTGTAACATTCTTTTGCATTACTTTAAAAAGCACCACTTTTTGTAAGTCTTGATGTAAACACGTCACAAAACGGTCACAAATACGGGGTTGCTTATCCACTTTGTATTATTTTTTTGTTGCTTTTGAAATTCACTTCTATCCCACCAGGGTCTATTATATATATCAAAAATGCATCACGGAAAGCACTTACGCCGTCTTAATCGCACCTCTTCTCATAGAAATGCACTTCTTAGAAACCTTGTTTCTTCCCTCATTGAACATGGTCGTATAGAAACAACTGTCGCCAAGGCAAAGACTCTTCAACCCATTGCCGATGCCATGGTTACCCTTGGTAAAAAGGGCGATGTCGAAGCAAAGCGTAAAGCTCTCGCCTACCTTAATGTAAGACACTCCCCCATTCTTGTTTGATTTTTCACACCATTCATTCCACTCCCCCCCTTTTTTTTATTATTATCTAGAGCCGTGATACGACAATTCCTAAATTATTTGATGAACTCGCAACTCGTTTCGCCACTCGACAAGGTGGTTATACTCGCATCCAAAGAATCGGTAAACGCTATGGCGATAATGCACCTATGGCTGTGATTGAATTTATTGATGGACCTACCGACTTGAAGAAGGAGATGGTGACCAGCACATTGGCCCGTATCTTTGCAGGTACGGAAAAGGTAGCTGTCAAGGATATCAATGCTGCAAAGGCAGAGGAGTTGGGATTATCCAAGTCACTTGTGCGTAATTTAAAGAAGGTGCAGTTTGCAAATTCAGTAGAATCAATTGATGCTACTATTGAGAAGAAGATGCAGGGCTTGTAATTTGTTTTAGAATTTTTTTGTTTTTTATTATATATATAAAAGAAGTTAAAAAGGCGTATGACTTGTAAAATGATGGTTTCAAAAAGTGAGAGGGGCAAAATAGGGGGGAAAGAGAGTTTATATATTCACAAGAATATGATTTCATGCACTTCATGTAGAATGATATTCAAATATAAACATAGGAGAGAGCCAGTGAGTCCATACACGAAAATGATCAACATGAAGCAGTCGAGGTTTAACTATTTGAAGCATATTATTTTATTAAATATGTAATGTGTGAAGTGATGCTTTTTTTTAATATGTATCGATTATGAACATGAGCACACACATATTCCTTGTGTTCTAGAATATCGCTAATATGCAAAATGCAGCCTATATGCTGGTTGTATTTATTTGATCAGAGGTGATGGACTCTTCAATTTAGTCTTATTTTTCAGTTGCTCTTCTGTTTATAAATACATTATTGCCATTGAGTGCAAGTCATCTTCACTGATAAAAGTATATGTTGTAATAGTATATATATAATACACAGTAGCTTTGACTTAAAATAGCGAGGTGTATATTTCGAGTGATCGAAATAAACATGTTTTCCGATAACATTAGCTAAATATCAAAAAAAAGAGTATATATGAGTAATCCACTAAAAGTAAGTATAATTAATATAATGAAGGAGATATGAAAGGGGAAAATAGATATAGATTGATTATCATGAGAGCAAAGATATTTGATCTTGCAAAAGACGATCATTTTGTTGAAAAGTATGCCATTCGGAACCTTCCGGCGTTAATATTGCCATTGCACCTGAATGCTGTTGATTGTCACCTCTGATTTATAATTGGCTCATACCCCGAACGTACCAAATTTAGGTGTCAGTGCTTTGGCTGAGATTATAAATTCACATGTCAAGCACACATAGTGAAAATAGCAAAAACTTTACTTAAAAGTTGTATTGGCCAGTCAGCTTCATTTTACGAGTCATAATTCATACTACACATGTGAAAGCATAGATTTACGGATTTAAAATAGTGCTTTGAACTTTGAATTAAAACATAACAATATGAATCATACAAATTCGGCTACATTTATTATCGTGTTGACATGATGATGAAATGCAAAGAAACGTATTTATTTAAATAAAACAATTATAATCGATAGCAGTTAGAGGCAACAATTTACCAAAGGGTAAACAGGGACTCAAAAATGTATTGTTTTACAGTTCGTGAGAGTTTTACCCCATGTTTTCCTGTCAACCCAGAAGAAAGCTGTCATTCAGTTGGCTTATAGCTCCTTTTTTGAACACAACAACAATTCCATAAACTGATAGAAGCCTATTTTAAGGTAACCGAAATCTAAACTTAATTATTAAGACATTGTCTGTATTTCACAAGGTTTTGCATCAGGAAAAATAAAACAATGTTTAATATTTCCCTTATCCTTCTGGTAAAAAAAAAAAATAAACGGCCTGGGCCCATATTTCACAAAACCCTTCTCATATTCCTAGCGCAAATATTGCTGGTCGTCAAAACGTGCTAATTAAAAAGAAAATTGTCTGAGTTCCTTTCCATCATTTTGCTGACAGAAAATACCCGGAGATTATAACTTGTTTGTAGAATCACAAACCAAGCATGTTATCTAAATAATAGGATAATGTATCTATAAGTCAATCACTTATCTTTGAAATTCACATGAAGTGTATGTCTCATGATAAACCGGCTATCATTCTTTATCTTAAAGATTAAGAGTAAGGTGTGTGTATGTAAAAAAAAAAAAAAAAAAAAAAAAAAAAAAAAAGACTACCAAATTTAACCCATAAGGAAAAAAACGAAGGTTTGGTGCCTTCCTTATTTTCTATTGGTCAAGTCTAAAAATATATGGAAGTTGAGTCATTTTTAGCAACGATCCGCGGTCTGAGCGGATGGCGGGTTTTAAATCAGTATATTTTTTTGACACATATAAAAGGGTTCTGATTTGCGACATACTTTTTTTTATACATTACAACATTAATAAGTACCAAACCAATATAACCACATATTAAAACGCAAAAATGATCTACTCTCGTTTCGTTCGTATTGCCAACATCTCTACCGCCATTACTGGTAAAAAAGTTGCCTACTCTGCCGCCACTGCTACTCTGGCCCTCGCTTACGCACAAGAGTGCAAGAATGATGTGATTTTCTTCACAAAGTCCAAGTAAACTGCATTGCCAATCATTCAGAGCATCTCCTCGTCATATAACGCTATAACCACATTTTAATTACTGCATCACTACCACTTAGAGCCATTTAGAACCTGCTTTTCACTCTTTATTATTATATATCACTACTATGTTTTATTAAATTTGCATCTAAAAAATAAATTATATCCTATTTAAAACATCTCTTTAAAATAATGAATTACTGCGAATTTAAATATTGCAACTACTTTAAATACATTGACATGAAATTAAAATCTTTAAAAGTAGGTTTGATACCAGTGCATTATTTTTTTCAAGACATCTTTTTCCCAGATTTTTCACAAAAAAGCCCGATAAAAATTGGATCCTCCGTTAGACCAGTCAATATGAGCGTGAATGTTTACTGCAAAGTGCCACCATTGTTGAAAACTCGTGAAAATTGCGGAATCGTTGAATGAAAAAAAAAAACTGGAGTAGATGAAAACTCCCCATTTGGGATCAAAATTTAGATTTTATTACCAAGTTTGAAAAATGGTTATACTTTGCACGACAGTCCAATCGGCCAATGAAATAAATCACTCAGGGCTTTTGTATTGAAAATATTGGATCAAACAGAAAAGGTAGCATGAGTTAGTCATTCCGCGGTTTGACGCCACCTTAATAAATGCCTAATTTATATATTTTACTGCTAAAATCCTATATAAAATATATTTTGAATATCATTCTTTTGCTGACTTAATAAAAAGTTGTCTTTTGACACGTTGTGTTCTCCTCCGCTTTTTTTTTAAGTTGGATGCCGTTTTATTAAATCAAGCATCTTTGGATGAAATACTTGGGCAATGATCAATACAAATGTATACATATGCATTACATATTTCTGCATATTATATTGCATTGAGCTTTAGTTAAGACTTGGCGCTGAATATCAGTGAGTATTTATACTCTCCCCCTTTTATTTAAAGTTTTTTTCTATCATTATTACTACTTTTTATTCATACTTTCTTGTCTGTTTTTCTTCTTCTCCAATCTTTTTCTTAAGGAAGCACTCCTCAAAAACTAAGGAAAATAGATGGAATAACCAACCGAGATAGTTGAATTTTATATATTATAGTCAAATCCTAATAGTAGAATAAAAAGAGATACGTTGATTTGAAGTTATTAAAGTATCAACCCTTACTCCGTTTATTGATACTCCTCTTTTTTTTTTTTTTACCCCTCTGCATAATTTTTGATTTACGCTAATTTCTCTAGTTTTACTTTCTACAAACAGACATACTTTCTTTTTCTCTTTCTTTATTTTTATATACATCACTTCCTTTTCTTCCTTTTCTTTTGTTTTTCCTTGTTCCTTGTAGTTTATTTTGCAAGTAAAGTTCTAATTTCAACTAACTTGTCAAAAAAACAGCAATTGTTGTCCTGGATAGTTACTCCCCCTTTTTCAAAAAAAAAATTGTGAGTACAGATTTTATATTACTATTATTACTTCTTTTTTGTAGTTTCTTTTCTTTATTGCATACATTAAAAATAAAAAAAGAAACTTCACTCTTCATTTTACTTCATTACAGTTTTTTTTATTATTTTATTTCGGAAAAAAAAAATTTAAAATTTAATAATTTTCATATATTATTCAAGCGAAAAAAAAACACCACTATCTACCTACAGTCATGAATACACCTTCATATAACTACTCTACGAGTACATCACGTGAAAACGCCAATACGCATCCTCTTGGTAGACCTGCATCCGTACCATCACTTCATTCATCCAACTATTTTAATGGGAATAGTATTCATTCAAGTATTGGCCTTTCCGTAGAGAATAAATCAGCATGTCGTGGATTTGAAGGAGAAGATAGCAATAATAGCAATGCAGAAGCAAACCATTATAGTGGCAGTTCATACGCCAATGCAGGTAGTTGGCAACAACACAATAACAGCAGCACTAGTCGGAATCACAACAGCAGCAACAACCATGGAAGTGATAATAATATTAGTAGTAGTAATAATATTTCACATCCTCCTTCTTCTCTTTCCTCTACTGCTCATAATAATTCCATCATGGCTAACAGTGGTGTAGAGCACCACCACTATTCATCTTCTTCAAACAGACCTGCAAGCATTCACGACTTACCTTCTATCGCACACGATCTTAAAAACAATTCAACTACTTCTCCTACAATGAGTTCTTCTTCTACAGCATCCAACATCATTTCTGCTTACAGCTCACCTAATTATTTTGTTTCACCTACGTCAAGTGCAGTTTCTGGTAAGCATTTGTTTTATGGGTTTTTTTTTTTTTTTACCACACTGTATTTTATATTTTAATTATAAACCGTATATACTGTTATCGCTTTGTGTCTTATAGTGTGATAATGGTTTGACTTTATTTACTAACATGTTTCATTCAGTATATAATGGTAGTGGTTCGCAAAGTAATAATAGTAGTTATCCTTATGGATTACCATCCAATGTTCCTGGACAAAACCGTCATACATTGGTAGGTAGACCTAAGCTAACCACAACGCTCTGGGAAGACGAAGGAACTATTTGTTACCAAGTGGATGCAAATGGTATTTGCGTGGCCAGGCGACATGGTAAGGCTCATGCTCTTTTTTTTTTTTTTTTTTTTTCTAGCTTTTTTTTTATTCACTCCTCTTTTTTTTTGCAACTCCTCTAATGGTCTTGTGAACAGATAATGATATGATCAATGGAACTAAACTATTAAATGTGGCTGGCATGTCTCGTGGTAAACGTGATGGTATCCTAAAAAATGAAAAAGGTCGTGTGGTTGTTAAAGTGGGTGCGATGCATTTGAAAGGTGTTTGGTAAATATCCTAGATATATTACACTATTTAAAATGAAGTAATTAACCAAACTTACATCATTTTTTTTTATTAGGATTACATTTGCAAGAGCGAAACTGTTGGCTGCTCAGTATAAAATTCAAGAAATATTGTATCCCTTATTTGTTGATGACCCAAGTGTATTTCTTTATTCTACCATTCTACATAATCCTATGACGACAAGTAGAATGAATAGTTTGAATGGTTATCGCTCACAACAGCCTCCTCCGCCTCCTCAACATTATGGTTCGTTTCCTTCTTCTTCGTGGGAACGTAACCCGGCTGAGGTTGCTTCTTCTCCATCCCAAGCAGGTAGTGTATATAGATTAGCATATATAAAATGAATCTCCTATTAATTTTTATATATTTATATATACTTCCCCTTGTCTCCTCATTTAGGTTTTAAAAATGCAGGATACCATGGTTCAATGATGAATAACTCTATGGGTTCAAACGATGAGATGTTTGTTCTCTCCTCACAAGTAGACTATAGATCATCAGCACCTGTTGGAGGTCTTACGGGTTATGGAGGTATCAGTTCTTCTCCTTCTGCATACTCAGTTTATCCTTCAGATAATCCAAACACGCAACATCAGCATCAACATCAGCATCAACAGCAGCAGAGAAATCATGCTAATTCATCTCGCATGTACTTTGCAGATGAAATGCTAGATGAAAACAGAGAAATTAAGTCTGAGCCAACGCATAATTCATCATACTATGGTAAATTGTTGTATATATGTATATATATATATATACATACACTCCTTTTTCATCTTTATACTGATAAATACATTAAACGCAACATAAACCATAGGTCAAAAATCAGTATTACCTGGTACAAACTCATTAGGATCTCCTGCACCTTCCGAAGCAGGTGGCATAGGAGTTAATTCGACAAATAGTAACAGCACTGGACGTTCGCCATTCATGGGCGGAAAGTCCCTTGCTCTTCATTCATCTGCATTTCATCTACCACCTTCTCGTGGAGTGAATGATTATAATGGAAACAACAATAATAGTATAATAGATACACCTGCAGATGCGTCGCCTTCACCGTCATCAGCATCTAATAAGCGTCAATACGTTACACCCGGATCTAGCAGTAAAGTAACCAGCCCTCGACATCATCCATACATGTCTCCAACTGCCAATAAAGGATATACACCAAGCATCATGTCTAATCTCCAATCTTACAGACCATTGGATTACGCGTCCAACAAAAACGAAGATGAGGAAAGAAATAGAGATTTATCTGAACCAAATACTGTCGATGTGTCAAACGATAATAACCTTATGAACACAAACAGTAGACACCCATGGTAATACGAAATTCACAGTTTTATATATATATATATATATATATATAATGGAAAAGAAAAAAATATATATCACATTCAGCCAAAAACAAACAAAAAACAAAAAACAGCATAAAAAAAACCTAAAAAAAAACAAAACGGAAAAAAGAAAAAAAAAAAAGTATATGTTTCTATACCCCACTCCTCTTTTTTTTGTTCTTCATTTTTTTATAAGCATCTTTTTTTCTCTCAAATTCATAATTATGATTTTTTTTTTTATTTTACTTTTACTTTTTTTATTTAGAAACTCTAGCGAAAAAAAAAAGAGATTAAGTGTTTTTTCTGTCTTTGATAAATAAATAAACGCATGAAAATCTTAACGTTAAATGGAATCACGTGGACTATCGTTTATAAAAGAAGTTTGAAACGATTCAAGTTCATTTTTCTTTTTGTTTTTTTTTTTTCCTTTCCTTTCTCTACCAGTTTCATTTTTTATAAAGAAAAAAAAGCTATACTTAAAAGAGTGAACATGACCTACGGATACCGACCTGATTCACCTGGAAGACCAGGATCCTCTCGACCTGGATCTCGACCTGGATCTCCTTATCAGCATACCAAAGTAGAGGAGGACCTTCATACAATGGCTGGCATTGATTATGACAAGGTAAGTGATACGAACAAATTGTCAAAAAAATGCATATATAATCAATCTGTTTCGCTTGTAACACATACTTGTAATTTAGGTTACAATCAAGCACAATCCTTCAGTTGCTGTTCTTTATGAAGAAGCTTTGACCCATGAATTGGGCACAGTGATTGCATCCAGTGGCGCACTCTGTTCTTACTCTGGTAAGAAGACGGGTAGAAGCCCAGCTGATAAGCGCATTGTTGAAGAAGAACAAACGGGTAAAGATATTTGGGTACGTGTTTTAATTGATTGCTATTCATTTTATATGTTGTGTTAACACTTTTTTTTTCAATAGTGGGGCCCAGTAAATACAAAAATGAGTGAACGTGTCTTTTTGATTAATCGTGAACGTGCTATCGATTATTTGAATACGCATCCTCGTCTTTATGTATTCGATGGTTTTGCTGGCTGGGATCCAAAGTACCGAAAGAAGATCAGAGTTATTGCTTCCAGAGCATACCACATTTTATTTATGCGTAACATGTTGATCCGCCCAACTGAGCAAGAACTGGAAGATTTTGGAACTCCCGATTTCACTATCTTTAATGCTGGAGAGTTCCCAGGTAAGAAATTTATAGGGTTAGTTGTTTTTTTTTTTTTCCTCAAAAGACTAAAGTCGAATATGTGTATGATGAAAAGCCAATCGCTACACTACTGGTATGACCTCTACTACGTCAGTATCAGTAAACTTTAAGCGCCATGAAATGGTGATTCTTGGAAGTGAATATGCTGGTGAAATGAAAAAAGGAGTAAGTAATCTTAACTTTGTTTAGATTAGATTCGTTTCAAAATTATTCATTTGTATCATATTTTGTAGGTTTTTACTGTAATGCACTATCTTATGCCTAAGGCAAACGTGCTATCCCTTCATTCATCGGCAAACGAAGGACCTGATGGTGATGTCTCTTTGTTCTTTGGTCTATCAGGTAAAAATGAATCAGCCATTATTCCTTATTGTTTACGTCTCCAACAGAGCGTGAGAAAAACTAATAAATTACTTGTTTGTTTATTTACACGCATACGTAGGCACTGGTAAAACAACACTTAGCGCCGACCCCAATCGTCATTTAATTGGAGATGATGAGCACTGCTGGAGTGAATCAGGTATCTTTAATATTGAAGGTGGCTGTTATGCAAAGTGCATTGATCTCTCCGCGGAAAAAGAACCAGAGATCTTTAACGCTATCCGTTTTGGCTCTGTACTTGAAAATGTGGTACTGAATGAAGATACGCGTGATGTTGACTATGCAGATGACTTTCTCACTGAGAACACTCGTTGTGCCTACCCTATTGGTAAGGGTAAAAGTTTTTACATCCACTACAAAAAACGCTCATTTATTTTTCCTTAATTAAGACTATATTCCAAATGCTAAAATTCCATGCATGGGTGGACACCCTAAAAATATTATTTTGCTCACTTGTGATGCCTTTGGTGTGTTCCCGCCGGTTTCCAAACTTACACCTAGTCAAGTTATGTACCACTTTATTTCCGGTTATACTACCAAGGTTGCTGGTACAGAAGATGGTATTGTTGAACCTACTCCTACCTTTAGTGCTTGCTTTGGAGCTCCATTCTTAGTTTTGCATCCTCAGAAGTATGCTACAATGCTTGCAGAGAAGATGAGTGCCCATGCTGCTGATGCTTGGTTGATCAACACGGGTTGGATTGGCAACTCTGCAAAGAATGGCGGTAAACGTTGCCCTCTAAAGTATACACGCGCTATTTTAGATGCGATTCACAAGGGTACCCTTTCTCAAGGACAATTTGAAACGTTTGAGACATTTGGTTTATCCATCCCTACTCAAGTGGCAGGTGTACCAAACGAATTACTTCATCCAAAAAGAGCTTGGCAAGGCACCGAAGATGAGTTTAATGGCTCTATCAAGAATGTGGCCGAAATGTTTATTCAAAATTTCAAGACTTTCCAAGATGAAGCCAGCCCTGAAACCTGTAACGCAGGTCCCAAGCTTTAAGCTACTTTTCTTCTACCCTTTCTCTTTTCTACTCACACATTTTTTTTTAACTGATTAAAAAAAAATATATATAATTACGGGAAAAATATAATCATGTCTCTATATAAAGACATTGTGTTTCTTTATTGTTTATTTAGAACTTGGGCATGCCATTTACTTTGGAGGGGGTCTAAAAACGAGTTTATATTAATAAGTATTATGAGAGATATAAAAATAAGAGGTGAACATACCATAATCTTCAAGAATTCTTCAAAGTTAATCAAACCATCACCGTCTACATCGGCAGAAGCCATCATTTCTTCAATATCCTGTTCAGTTACAGATTTGCCTACAGTGATGTGATGGAATTTAGTATGAGTTATTTAGATGATAATTAGGGGTTTCATTTCTTACCAAAGTATGCAACACCTCTCTTCAAATCCTCAGCACTGATCTGACCATCCTTATCTGCATCAAGGATTTCGAAAACCTGGGTAACGCCAGCTTCGGGGTCTTTATCATGTTGCTGATAGATAAAAATGCATATAGCATATAATAATTAGAAATTGGCTTGGTATCTCTTAAGTTACGCTATTTGCTCTTACCTTGGTCATGATTTCTAAGAAAGCCTCGAAGTCAACCTTACCGTTGCTGCTGGGATCAGCAGCTTTGAGCTAAATGGATTATTTAAAGTTCATTGGATCAGAAATTAATATCACTCCACTTTTTCCTCTTCCTTCCTCTCTTGTTCTTTTCTTACCTGAGCGTTGATTTCTTCATCTGTTACATCAACCTTAGCAGAACGATAAATTTCTTTTAAAGAAGCAGCGGTCAAGCCATTACCACCAGTGAGGTTTTCAAAGGTCTTCTTCCAGTGGTGGATTTCAGCGTCTGTGTAGGTGGAGGGTTCGCTCTATTTTTCAATATGTCAATATGTTCTTCATGTGTCAATGTTTTTTACTACTTACCATTTTGTCTTTGAAAGGGGTGAGAAAAAAACTTTTTTGTTATAAAAAGGATAAAAAAAGAAGAAAGAGGTAAGCTTTTAAAAAAAAATTAGAAAATTCACATCTAAATTGATTTACAAAGTACAGAGTAAATAAATTCAATCATGTTATAAGAGAATATTAGGAAAGCTTGTGTATCACTTCACTCCAAACAAACGAATTAGTGCAACGGTCGTAATAGTTATTCCTTGCTATTTTCTTGATCTCGCATAATATAAGCAGGTTTTCGGTGTGAAGCGAAGCGTGATGAAAGAGAAAAAAACAGACTTATAATTCATATATAAACGAACCGTTCGCTAAAATGGTTCACGCCTAATAGATTAATGAGTGCATTCACATTGTCCCACTTTCCCGTGTACACATGATTTGATCTAATGATGGTGATCGTATTAATATTGTGTAGATACAATCCTTTAGCTAAATAAGACATTATGCAGTTTTTTTTTTTTATTGTTTCAAAATAAAATAGAGGAATAAAATATGGGAAAAGAAGAACTTAACCCTCTAAAGAAGATGTATAAAAAAAATATATAGTAAAAGTAAAAAAAAAAAAAAAATATATATATATAAGTTATTTATAATTTTTTTTTTTCGAACTTTTCCTTTTTACTTTCTTTGTAAAATGTGCCTGGGATTTTTTTTAATAAATGGGAACACCTTGATTTACTTCTTTGGGTTGAATTGCTTCACCAATTAAAGCTTTACTTAAGAGACTGTACTCTTCTTGGTAATGCTTCTTCTTGTTACCAGTAGCAACGGAAGCAGAAGGAGCGCGACCAGCATAAATAGGAGTCTTACCAGCATGGAATTCAGTCTTGGATAAAGCGGTAGCAATACGAGGCTCAACGTGCTGCCAGACACCCATATTCAAAGGCTCTTCCTGACACCAAACAACTTCGGCGTTAGGGTACTTATCAGCATGTTCCTTGATTTGCTCGAAGGGGAAGGGGTTCAATTGTTCAACACGAGAGATGGCAACATCGGTGATCTTGTTTTGTTCACGTGCCTTCAAGAGGGCATAGTAAACTTGACCAGTACACATAATGTGCTTAGTGATCTTTTCAGGAGAAGCCAAATGCTCAGGGTGCTCATCAGGCAAGTAGAGTTGGAAGTGAGAATCACCAGACAATTCAGAGAGATCAGACTTGACCATAGGGTGACGAAGTAAAGACTTGGAGAAAGGCATGATCAAAGGCTTACGGAATTGACGGCAGATTTGACGACGCAAGACGTGGAAGTATTGAGCAGGAGTGGAGGCATAGACAACCTGCATGTTACAGTCCTGGTGCTGTCTGGATAACTTCTCGGGAGAAGGATAGACGTAAGGGTTCTCATCACACAATTGGAGGTAACGTTCAATTCTGGCAGATGAATGCTCAGGACCCTGGCCATCATAACCATGAGGAAGAGACATCACAAGACCAGTACGTTGGAGCCATTTTTGCTCACCAGCAGCAATAAATTGATCAATGATACATTGAGCACCGTTAGCAAAATCACCGAATTGAGCTTCCCATGCAACGAGGGTGTCAGGGTTAACGAGTGAATAACCCAATTCGAAACCAAGAACACCATACTCGGAAAGAGATGAGTTGGAGATGGAGAGGGCACCTTGCTCGGGGCTGATGTTATTCAAGAGGGTATGCTTGCTACCATCCTTTTGATCGTGAAGGACAGCATGACGCTGAGAGAAAGTACCACGTTCAACATCTTGACCAGAGATACGGATGTGCTTACCTTCACTCAAAAGAGTACCCCAAGCCAAAGATTCGGCAGTAGACCAGTCAATGTCCTTACCCGATTCCAATGCCTTTTCACGGTTTTGCAAGATACGCTTCAAGTTACGATGGATGTTGAAGTTGTGAGGAAGAGTGGTCAAGGCCTTACCAACGGTTTGGAGGGTTTCAAGAGGGACACCGGTAGGAGGGTGGGGAAGGATCTCCTCGGCCAATTCCTTGGGAGACTTGAATCCGGGCCAAGAGCTGGACAACCATTCGCTAGAGGTGGGCTTATAGTCCTTGCTGCTGGAATAGCTCTCCTCAAGAATATCCCAAACACGTTTCTTGTTCTTCTGGATTTCTTCTTCGGTCAAAGAACCTTCCTGCTTCAATTGAGATTCGTACTTCTTGGCAACAGGTTCCTGCTTAGAAATGGCTTCGTACATACGAGGCTGGGTGAACATGGGCTGATCGGTTTCGTTGTGACCATGCTTACGGTAACAAACCAAATCAATAACAACATCCTTGTGGAAAGTTTGACGCCAGTCAGCAGCCAATTGCATGACATAGGTAACAGCTTCGACATCATCACCGTTGACGTGGAAAACGGGAGCATTGATAGATTTGGCAATATCAGTACAGTATGGGGTAGAGCGACCATAGCGAGGATCAGTGGTGAAACCGATCTGATTGTTTACAACAACGTGGATAGTACCACCAGTGGAGTAGGATGGAAGATCGTGGAAACCCATGGTTTCGTAAACGATACCTTGACCAGCAAAGGCAGCATCACCGTGGAGCAAGATAGCCATGGAGTGGTTACCATCAGCATCCTTACCGTAAGATTGAAGAGCCTTGGTCTTACCGAGAACAACAGGGTTGACAGCTTCCAAGTGAGAGGGGTTTGCAACCAAGGAAAGCTGGACACGCTTACCGGAAGGAGTAGGACGAACATAGTTCATACCAAGATGGTATTTGACATCACCAGAGCCTTCTTCAGAGGGCTCGAGAGCACCACTGAATTCACAAAAGATGGATTCGTTGGGCTTACGGACGACGTTGGAAAGAACATTAAGACGACCACGATGGGGCATACCAATAACAATAGATCCAACACCAAGATCAACGGAACGATCGATCTACGTAAATGTTTCCCCATTAGTACATCGTGGCAATTTCAAAATCTCCAAATAGTTCATTGTACATGATCATGTCGGTCATCATCAAAATGACTCGATCTTTTTTTTTTTTTTTTTTCTAAAAATAAAAAACAAAAACTTACCAAAGCTTTCATACCAGGGATCAAAGTTTCACCACCTTCGAGACCAAAACGCTTCTCGGAAGGATACTTTGAAGCAACAAAACGTTCAAAACTGTCGGACCATGTTAAACGATCCAAAATCACCTTCTTCTCGTCGACACTGTACTTGTAAGGTTGAGGTGTTTCGATGCGTTCACGAATCCAATCACACTGAGCACGATCAGGGATATGGATATATTCGACACCGATGGAGCCACCTATATAAAGGTTAGGCAAAAAAATATAAAAAAACACCCTAGTGCATTTCAAACTCAGGATGTTCGTTTGCCCCAGTCTTCATACACAATCAAAACAAAATAACTTACAGTAAATCTTCTTCAAGTGATCAATAATTTCGCGAAGAGTCAAGGTTGCACCAGAGCTGGTGAAAGCAGGTAAGATACCAGGACCAATGGTGAAGGTTCTGTCAAGATCTCTATCTTTGAAACCATAGTAGGTGTGAGCCAGCTCAGGAGGAGTAGAGGAGTCAAGGTCAGCGTGTTGAATACCAAGAGGATCCAAGTTGGCAATATGGTGACCACGAACTTGATAAGCTCTGGTGAGGAGTTGGATTTTCATGTGATCGATAACGTCAGAAGAAGCACCAGAGAAACCGGCACCAGGCAAAACTGGTAAACGAGCACTAGCAGAGGGAACAATAGTGGGAGGAGGGCTATATGCTTGGCTAGGGCTGACACCGTTAGCCATGTTTTTGAAATAAACCTGCCAAGACAAGTGGACAGAGCTGGGATCCTTCAACCAAGCCTCATACATTTCCTCAATATAGTTGGCAGAGCTACCGTGTAAGAAACCATCAGTGGACTCTGGTGCAGCATAACGTGCTCTGTTAGTGTGAAAAGATGCAACGGGGGCACGGATAAAAGATTGTTGTGCAGTCTTGGGGAGTGCGTTTACAGAAGGTCTAAAAGACACTCTGGAGAGTGCAGCAAATCTATACATTTTATTTTTACTGCAAGTAAAAAAAAAAAAAAAAAAAAAAAAGATAAAAAGAGAAAAAAGGAAAGGGGTGTTATCTCGAACGTTGCGGGGTAAGATTAATTTTTAGAGGGTAATTTTTTTTCATATTCCACTTGGATTTGTGACGTATAATGGCTCGGCTTTAATTTTTCACGTTCAAGCATGGATATTCTTTTCCCGTTTTTCTTTTTTCCTTTCAATTTCTTTTGCTTGAATGTTTAATACATAATTAAGTATTTATCCGTAACGAGATCATATTTATAGTAAATAAAGTGTAATCCATCGTTTATTATGAACTCTATAATATATTCCCTCTTGTAAAGGTCAGCTCTGATTATAAAACTATGCGCGTATGCTGTATATTTCGAAATCTCATAACAGATTCATACCTTTTAAAAGGTTTTTACTCTGCTTATACTATTTAGACCTATTACGTTTTGGAGAATGTAGGAAACATTAAAGTATACCGTTAATATGAACTGCTCATATAACATGTCCTTAGAGATGACATAATCGCTTTTCTTTTTTTTTTTTTGTTTAGCAATTTGAATAACACTTTTGGCTTTATTAAAAATGACAAGCATTTGTAACCACCAGAACGCCATTTTTTGTGCTAAAATGTATAGCATAAAACAACTATAAATTATATATATAAATCTTATAGATATCTTTACGTATACTCCACTTTAAACTACAAATTGAATTAGAGTGACGTCAATTCCCTTAAATACATTGTAATTTCTTTACTTACCTTAGAGAACCAATGCCACTATCCTACAAAGCTGCATGAATTTAGACGTCCAAGACGATGATTCTATCGTGTATATTTACTGGAGAGGAAGAGAGGATGTTTAATCCAACTGTTTAAACGTAATGATACCATGATCTGCCAGAACCTATCCAATCTTCATATCCCAGATAGATTGATTGAACTTGATAACTTCAAGGAAACTTTGCAAGATTTGTTCGCCTTCAAAAAAAAAAAAGATAATCATTATGTGAAACAACGCCTTGCTCGCCGCCTTCTAAGAAGAGGTTCGATACGAAAACAAAGACGCTTGTTCTTTTTCTCTGGTGGCCATCGAAGTACCAGAGCCCTCGTCTGGCGATGCTATCCCAAGAAGTATGAACATCTTCCACTCTCTAAAAACTGGTGGAAAGCATACCCGCTCCTAACTTCGACAAATAAGTCTATAGGATCTATTTTTACGCTTTTTGATTTTATAAATTGAGTGAAATACAAATGAAACAAATAAAAAGCGTGATCCTTGGTATTATATTGTTACATTTTAATAATATAACTTCTTTTATTAATAAGAGCAAGATAAATATAGACCTTTCATTAAGCATTTCTCTTTTTTAAGAAACTTAAATAAAACGACCAAGCTATTTTGGGCAACTCGTACTACATGTCTGCTTATAAAAGCCACATGAATAAGAAAACAAAAAAGGACTCTGTGCTTTTTTTATCTCTCCTTTCCTCTCATTACAATGAGCAACTTGCCTACTGAAGTTCTAAATAATATATTTAACTACTTGCACTACGAGCAGAAATTGGAATGTATGCTTGTTTGTCACAAATGGACTCAAGTCATTAGAACAATAAGTCTATTTCATACACTCGTACTGCAACCAAACGATGGTTTTCATGATTGCAATTCACTCATTAATAGACTAGAAAGTCATCCTCAATCAAGTAGTCAAGTCCGGCGACTGATAGTCTTTGGCGGCTTTAATCAACGCAGTGATCCAAATAAACTCTTCCATTTGTTCCCCCAACTTCATGTCCTCTATCTTCGACAACTTCACGTATTACAACCAGATTGTACTGCGGTACAATCAAAATATATCCTTGGATGGCAACATAGTCTCGAGCGACTTGTGGAGCGACAAACCAATGTGTTCTCTACTGCCCTGTTAAAAATGGGCATCTTTTATCGACTCACAGAGCTCTCACTATCGAATGGAAATGATGAACATTCTCCAGATATATTTACACTCTTAAAAAACACACCTGCCTTAAACCGACTCGAGTTGGAGAACTATGCTATTTCATGGCTACAGTTTGAATCGTTGCATAAAAATGTTGCACAGCTTTCAGTCCTTTTACTCAATTCGGTTAAAACACCGCAACAGCCATACAGGAATGCAGTTGAACCCAATTCCATTCTTAAAACACTGACAATCAGACACTGTACATTAGGATACGATGAACAATTTCATTGGATCCGCTATATTGTTCAAAAATATTCAGATTTAGAGCATTTTACATTTTTTGTATTGCCTGTTCCAGATCAAAGACGCGTTGAAATAGATGAATACCATGAGCGTCTCATTATGCCTCTGGTAGACGGGTTGGGAACTCAATTAAAGACTTTTGTATTAAAACATGGTTTATTCACTCACAAGTTATTCCAAGCACTGGATTCTAAAGAGTATCGCTTAAACAAATTGGGCCTGTATTCGCTGGTTACCCCTGAAGCAGATCAAGGTCTGTTTCAATCTCATCAGGCAACCTATTTACGTGAACTCTCCTTGTTTCGAGCGGATTTCAAATCATTTAAGCAATTTAAAGTTTTCAAGCATTTAAAATCACTTAAATTAAGTTTTGGAGAGGATCGTAACCAGGTTATTCAAGATCACAGTATGGTGTCTATAGCATTGAATGAAATGCTCTCGGAACTGCCTAAACAACTAGAGGAACTTGTACTGGTTTCATGTGCAGTCCGAATCGAACCTTTTGTCTCCTCTTTACCCTCACAAATACGATCTCTCACATTTGATAACACTGAGCTGGACAGTCAAGTATCTACCTTTATATCAGACTATTGTCGACGCTTACACACGCTTTCACTCATACTATGTCAACCTGGATTATCTACTATTTTACTACCAGATCATCGTTTATCCTGTTTTGAGATCTTCTCTCATGATACACAACCTATATTCATGCTCACCATTGGTGATCAACACCATTACTACAATATGAATAGAGTCCTATTCAGAGGATTAAAAGGTATAAAGAGATATTTCGGTGTACAGGATACACCTGCCTTTGCTACACGTACAGCGGATCAGGATCCTATTAATAGCACCAGACCCATTATTCACTTGACATGCCGCAGTCTAAGCGCATTATATATCAACACAAGACTTGCAATATAACATTTTGAGTATATATTTAGCAACACATCTTAAATAAACAGTTACATTTAAAAATACATTGTTTTTTTTTTGTTTATTACATTATTATATATAAAATTCTATATATATCTATCTCTTCTTTTTTCTTTAATACTTGCAGTGACCCACCCATCTTGGCATGGGAATCACCTCACGTACATTCTCTAAACCCGTCAACCACAACAAAAGACGTTCAAAACCTATACCATAACCACCATGAGGACTGGATCCATATTTACGCAAGTCAAGATACCACTGATAATCTTCCATATCCATCTTTGCATCCTTCATCTTCTGCTCCAATACATGATATCTCTCCTCACGCATAGATCCACCCACCAACTCACCAATACCGGGTAATAATAGATCAAAACAGGCAACTGTCTTGTCATCATCGTTGGCTCTCATATAAAAGGGTTTTAATTCAGAGGGGTAATCCGTCACAAACACGGGTCTTCCACAATGTTCAGAGGCCAAGTAGCGTTCATGTTCGGATTGAAGGCTGGAGCCCCAAGTAGTAGGGAATTTGAACTTGTTCTTTTCTTTATCTTGTACTCTTTGTAAAATATCAATCGCCTCGGTATAAGTCATGCGTACAAATGGCTTGTCTATACTCTTTTGTAACCGTTCTAATAATGTCTTATCCACCCATTGATTAAAGAATTCGAGGTCGTCAGCACACGTATTCAATACATGGCGGGTCGTATGTTGTACGTTTCCTTCAGTAACATCTAATAATGGAGATAATTCATCAATAAACGCCATCTCGGCTTCCAACATCCAAAACTCGGCAAGATGGCGTGACGTCATGGATTCCTCTGCTCTAAAGACAGGTCCAAATGTATACACTCTCGACATGGCTGATGCCATTATTTCTGCATGAAGTTGTCCTGAGACTGTTAGATAAACTGGTTTTTTAAAGAATTCAGAAGGTTCTGTTGTATCAATAGGTGAGACTTTAAATACTTCACCACCACCTTCACAGTCGTGTGATGTTAGAATGGGTGTATTGGTAATAATAATTTAATCCCCTTTTTCTTATATGAAATAATATATTTTACTCTGAAAAAATCACGTAACCCCTCGCTAGCAGCATTTCGAATACGAAGTACTGCACTTCCAGTATTACCACGCATTCTTAAATGACCCATATTTCTTAAAAACTCTAATGAATGACGCTTCTTTTGAAGTGGATAAGTCTATATATAGAAAGAAAGAGAGGTTTGAGCCACAAATTATGCACGGAAAAGACAAATCTTACATTATCACATTCACCCAACACTTTTACAGATGTCACTCTTAATTCCTTAGTTTGTTCTTTACCGGGACTCTCAATCAATTCACCCTTTAGCTCAACACAGCTACCTGTAGTTAGACTGTGTTTTATCATCACACATAAAAAAGAAAAAGAAGAGCAGAATAAGGGTTTTCTCTTTCTTAAATATATATATATACATATCTATCTAAAATGTTTCTTACGCTTCTGCTTTGTCTGTGTCTAAAATAGCCTGTATTCCCTTCAAAGTAGAGCCGTCGTTCACAGTAGCAAACGCAACCTGCTTTTGCTTTCGAACTGATCTTATCCAACCATTCACAGACACTTGTGTTGCTTCACCATTCAATACACTCTTAATGGTCTTGTTTGGTAAAAGTGACCTTGTAGAATAAGAACACGTTTTTATTAAATGAGGTAAGCGATTCATTATGTCAAGAGAGTTAAAAAAAAAAGGGGGGGTGGACCGAAAAGTGAAGGGGTTCAATTGACAACAAAAGCAATATATGAAAAATCTGATTGGCTTGGCCAAAACAAAGTCACTGTCATAAGAAGATACCCTCTCGCTTCCCCGGGGGTTATATTATTTTTTTCTGTTTTTAGAGCGAGAAGACCCATCAAGATATATTTAATAGCTTTTTTTTTTTTTTTTTTTTTGCTTTTTTAAAATAATATGACTACACTCGAAGGAACACCCAAACTCTTCTCTCCTCTTCCTACCAACTTTGGTGTGAAGGACACCAAACCAGCAGGCTCACCTTTCAACCCTCTTCAATGGCCTGCTTGGTTCACTTACCATAAAGAGCGTCTCAATTTGCCCAGCCCTGGAAAGTTCGAAAGACTTCATTATGAAGCTACTAAGGGTAAGTTCTTGTTGTATATATAAGACGAGTGTGTATACTGACCGATCCTTTTTTTTTTTCTTTCATAAATATCAACAACGGATATATAGAAACTTTTGCCGCAGGTTTTCTTTTTGACGGCGCCCAGGCTAATATTGTAAAGGAACTCTCTGGCAATTTCCATGTTCAGCATCAGTTCTCTTTGGGATCTCAAGTTATGCCACCCATGTATAATTTCATGTCTGGTTACATGACAGAAAGGGTAAAAGAAAAAAAAAGGGGAAATAATGACATTTTGCTAATATATATATATCTTTAGACCATGTTGCAGGGTACCATGGATAATGACACCAACCTCAACGGTGTCCTTCGCCATGCCTGGTCACCCCAAACCGCCACCAAGGTCGTTGCACAACTCACCAACACCCCCGGTCACTCCATGATCCAAGTTGAGCAAGAAGTCAATGGCTCTGACTACTCACTCAACTTTAAGACCATGAACCCCAACCCCCTTGAATTCACCGGTCTCTATATGGCCTCGTATCTCCAATCTGTCACCCAAAACCTCGTTGTTGGATCTGAAATCGTCCTCCAGCGCCCTACACCCGATATGGAGGAGACTGCCATGTCACTTGTAGGTAAATACACCGGTAGTGACTATATCGCTACATGCCAATTCCAGGGCGTCGGTGCCATCCAGGCCAGTTACTACCAACGTATCAATGAGAAGGTTGATTTCGGTGTTGAGCTTAATCTGATGGTTCAGAATGGACGTAGAGAGGCAGTTGCTACTGTAGGTGGTAAATTCGATTTTAGACAGGCCACATTTAGAGGTCAGATTGATACCACCGGTAAGGTGTCTGCTGTATTGGAGGAGAAGATGGCACCTGGTTTCTCGTTCCTTATTAGCGGGGATTTGGATCATATGAAGGGTCAAAGCAAGTTTGGTGTTGGTATTATGTTGTCCGCTTAGATTAATATGAAGAATAATTATAAAAAAATCGTTTTTGGTGATGATCCCCCCCCCATTCCTCCCCCTCTCCACCTTTGTACAAAAAAACAAAAGCAGGAAAAATACATATAAAATCAGTACATAATTAATTATTATTATTATTGTTTTTTTTTTTTTTATTTTATTTTGTTTATACAAGGTAAAAAAAAAGAAAAAAAAAAAAAAGTGTGTGTGTCTAGTGAATAAGAGAGTGTGTATGTATGAAGATGATATTTTTAAAATGGATTGAAATGAATTTTAGGATGGTTTTGCTTTTCAGTTATTCTTGACCAAAACCCATTGTTTCTTCTACTGCCAATGTCAACTTGGAGACAAGTGCTTCGTATGATTTATAAGGTGGCATATCAATTCGATTGAAACTATAAAAAAAAATAAGAATTCAGCACAAATGCAAGATGAAGCAAAAAAAAAAAAACTTACCAAGTATGTGCTTTAGGCAATTGCGAAACTTCACCAGACTTTTCAATCGTAAATCTTCTAGGACCATCACTACCCTGCAAATCTTTAAATCCATTCACTGGAATACGTGAAGTACCTGTTGTAAACTGTAGTAATCTAGACTTCTTTTCACTATCCCAATCACGAATACACTTCCAGAACCATTGTATCACATCATCCTGTTCGGTATAACCACGGTAGTCGGTATGCTTCTTCCAATCATCAATGTCAATCTCAGCAATACCACCAATAAGTAATTCTAATTCACGTTCATCGAATACATTGATAAGGTCTTGGGGGATCAATTGGTTGAAACCTTCTTTAAATGCATTGAATTGTTCTTCGACACGCTTAAAGATACGCCATTCAGTTACCAAACTATGTTATGTTATGTTATGTTTTAGTATAGATAGTCATTGTTAAAAAAAAAACAGTTCCAACTTACTCTACGTATTCTACTTTGTTTTCCTCAGTGACTTCAATGTCTCTTCCTTCAGGTTTAAGATCAACAGTGACCATCTCACCAAAGCGATCATCGTCCACGGAGAAGGTAAGATCAAGTACATCAGTAATATCATTATCACTAATAAAAAAAAAAGAAAGCGAGTGTGTAAGCAAAAGGATATGCCTTTTTTTTTTTAAAAAAAAAAAAAAAAAAAAACACTTACAGAATCCATTTCAAACTGCGGTGGAAATCTGCATCCACACTCTCCATGTCTGCAACAAGCACCTTCTTGTTTAAAATCATCTTGTAAAATGAAACAATAAAGAAGGCATCCAAGAAACGACGATGGAAGATGGAAAGACCCACAACACGACCAATGAATCTGAAATAGTTGAGATGTTCTGGATTGATACCAGAATGAGGGTTGATCTGTAGAGTGTAATTATCGTGTGCAGAATATTCAAATAAGCTATAATAAAAGAATATATAAATGGCTTGTATAACGCTTTTTTTTTTTTTTTTTTCTTACCAGTAGAAGGGATTAAACATCTCGTGCGATAATAAAAAGAAAAACTCTCTTGAAAGACCTCCATAATCCAATCCATCCTCACCATCAAACTTGATCATCAATCGTTTCTTCAAATCTGCAGGGGACTGTCTCATCACCTCAGCGTAAGCATCCTCAAAGATATGCTCACGTCTCACCTTGATATGGCACTGACCAGGCACAGGACGAAGTGCAGGCTGGGAGCGGAAATAAATGAGTTTGCGGCGGAAATCACGCTTGTACTGGGGCACATTCTGATCAAGACTACTGGGGAGACGGGGATCGTCCCAGGTGGTGGTCTTTGTATTGTGGTCGACGAAATAGACTCTGCCAGTGCTGGTGAGTCGCATTTCCCAGCCAGAGGGGAGCGGGCCGAGTTGGGAGACAGGTTGGACTTGGACTTGGAGGTTGGAGCCTGGACCGATGGTGTTGATGTATTGTTGACGTCTGGGATCGACCCAGGTGGTGGTACGGGTGTTGTGATCAACGAAATAGGGTCTGCCTTCTGGATTATGGCGCATTTCTACATTTATATAACATATATGTTGGTATTTTTTTTTTAATAAACATTATTATATTTGTTAGATAAACTTACCCCAGCCTGGTGGCAGTGGCCCAGAACCGGCGGTTGTCATGTTATTTTGAGCTCCTACAACATTAGGTGTTGTAGGTCGGGACTCAAGTGAGGTGGTACTGTTGACTGCACTGGGTCTTTCTTCAGGAAGTCCACGTGCATTGTGTCTGCGACGTTCTAATTCAGTTTGGTTTTGTTGGTCTTGTGCAGTGCTTGAACTTTTTTTTTTAGAAAAAAAAGTCATTAATATATAGTTGATAATACTAAATAAATAAAAAGTCTTACGATGGTCTCTTCCAAGTTGTCGTTCTTGAGTTATGATCGACGTAATAGGGTCTTCCTAAATGATCTACTCTGCGTTCCCAGCTATAAATAGACGACACACATATATATTCAGTTCTAATACAAAATAAGAAACTGTCTTTTATTGGTTTACCCGTCCGGTAGGTCATTGTTTCTCGTATTATTATTATCGGATGGTGAGCTTGCCTCAGCTTGTTCTGTTGCTGCTGGTGGTGGCGGTGGCGGTGGCTGCTGGTGAGATGGTTGTTCTGATGGAGTGCTTGATGAAACAGAGGTAGAAGAAGCATTGGCAGTTGCACGAGAGCCAGGAGCGAGGGTATTTGTACCATTACGAATAGGTACATTGACGTTGGTAGATATGTTTAAAATAAGTTTACCGTGTACTGTGTCATGATTATTTGATTTTTTCAAGTCCAAAGTTAACATTTCTAACAAGTGAGATAGCGTTAGTAAATATATGTATATAAATAACTGCTATTATTATATTACCGTCACCCCCTACAGCAAGGTCAAATATGTTAGACACTTGGACGTTAATAACACCCAAGAAGCCTTGATCCTTCTTTTTAAACTTCTTTTGATCAAACACCTGTACTGCAATGACACTATTATTTGTCACTTGTCTAAATAAAGTAAAGTTACTTCTATGTTGAAACTATATTCAGTTATGCTGTAGTATTTTACAAGTCAAAGCTCTCATTCCAATAGGGATTTAAGGTCTTTTTCATAACAGTTGTAGTATGTGTTTGTTCACCGTCCACTGTGACCACAGCTGCATATATAACAAGCCAAGTTAGTTTGCGAATCACTTTCTTTTTTTATTTTTTATTACCAAAAGGATCTGGCATTTTAAAAAACAGGTCTTTTTTAATAAGACCATCTGCTGCGATAACTGTTAGGCGTACAGTTCTTGACGACGCAGAACTGGGCATTGTGACAGAATAATACTAGTAAAAAAACCAGAAACAGAAACAGAAAAAAAAAAGAGAGAAGTGAAGTTTAGTTATTTTTTTAGTTGCAAATTGATATCCATGTGTCAATTTACTCCGCTCGCTCATAATTGGTCAAAAGAAACCCAATAAGGAAAATCAGATGAACACTGCTCAGCGCCAAATGAAACACATTGTAAAAAGAATCAATGACAGCCTCAAATAGCACTTTGTGAATATCGATATAAAGAGTCGATTATAACAATATTCCAATAACATGGGGTTGATCTTCTGTAATTATTAATGGAATTAATAATAAATGATTTAACATGTTATGTAATGCTTGCGATAAGCTGTTGTGTAAATATGTAGTGAGCATATACCTTTTTATTATCGGAAAAACTCAAGTTGTTTACGGAAGGCTTTTTATCAAGAATGACGACATGCTACTTTAATCCATTTAATTGGAAAACTATTATCCTTGTCATTTCAATAGTTTTTTTTTTTTTTTTTTTTTTTTTAAGGGATAAAAAAAATTGCCATTTTTAGACTAAGAGAGACCATATTGTTGTCAATTCTGTATGATTGACCAACATGGTGGATTTATTAGTCAAACTATTTGTCAGCATCTGTGATAGGTATGTGGATTAATAATAGGAATAAAGTTTTTTTTATTTTTTTATTTTTTTAATGTCATTGTATTATCATACAACAGTACACAGTGAAAAGAAATTTGTTATTGTTTTCATAGTACAATGTTACGTTTTGCTTATCATGTTTGGTGGAGCTATTCTTGTTTTAGATTACATTATGCACCTCACCTCCTTTTATGAATTTTCTTTTATTTATAAACCGGATTTTTGTTTTTGCAAGTCGACTTGCTCCAGACTCTATCTAAAATGCATGTTATCATATTTTCCATTTTATTTGAGGCAGCCGTATTTTTTTCTTCATTCATTTTGGCAAATGGCACTGCGGATATATAAACTTTATTTATTTACTTACTCTTAATATTAACCATCTCTTATCTGCATCAAGTCCTTCACTCTTACTATTCTCTTCGATTCATACGATACTTTATCATTTAAATCGTAGCCCATTGGCCGGCATTGGATATATCAAGGATATACTTTGAATAGTCCTGCTTGATGTTTTTTTCTTCCATCATTTCCCGTTCCACAAGAAATTTTTGACTCTCAAAGTAAATAGTATTCCAAAACTTCATTTCCACATTCAAGCAATGAATATTTTATATGGATGTCCATTATTGCCTCAACAAAAAAAAAGTATCTTTTCCCGCCAAAATTTCTGGTGCAACATAGCGTACATTGGTAATGGTTATCAGCATAATGCAATTCAATGCCTATCGGTTTCGAGAGTGTGCACCAATTGTTTACGAGGAATTATTTACATCTCCCTTTTCTAACAAAACACTATTTTTTTTATCCAATAAGTATATCTTGATTTACGACATTAATTCAATGAAAAGACTGAGCAATACGATCTCTGCTACTGCGCTGCTACCATAGTCCGTAACACAAATGGTATGGGGTCATGGCATTTGCAAAAAAAAAAAAAAAAAAATTAGATTCACATTTATTCACCAAAAATGATAATTTTTGCCTAAAAGAAAAATGTTACAAGTCTCTTTTGAGTTGTATTAAAATTGAAATTGTTAGTCTCGACTAGGTTCTTCTAAATTTAAATTTTTCATAGTCAAGAACAGATCAAGGTATACGGCCTTTGTTCTTGTTTTTTAATAATAAATGGTGGTGTTGCCTTTTATTTTTCTTAAACAAGCTAATTTCAATACGAAATTGAAGTGCAAGTATATATATAAACCTCCCTTTAACATCGTAGTGCTTCTCAAGTGAGACGGTTCTATTCTACCTTTGTAATTATGTGTAAGGGTCCATATTTCTATTTATATTCTATAAAACTGTAAAAAAGGGAGGATCCAGAAGATTTGTAGTGGTATAGTGTAAAAACTAAGCATTTGGCGCAGTCAAGACAGTTATGATTGAGGGAGGAAAAAAAAAAGCAAATAGAAAAAAGATACTTAGGAAATCTCTCATTCGTGTTATTGTAAAATGATGGAGTAGTTAAAACGAGAGGCTATAATAGCAACTTGTAAAAATTATAAACAAAAAAAAAAAAATCCAATCATATTCCAGTAAGAAGACAGAAGTGTGATAAATGAAAACAATGATCTTTTTATTTTTATGTTGAAGGTCATTCTTATAGTTTTAAAATCACCAAAAACAATAAAACCGATATCAAGATATCTCCTCAAACACTATTTCCAAGTAAAACTGATGATTTTGTGAAATAAGGAGGGAATCTAGCACTTCAGAATACAAAGGTCAATTGACTTTTTTTTTTTTTGGTAACACATTATCTCTTAATATAATGTCAAAGATAAACACATTTCCTTTTTTTTAAAAAAAAATATGTTTGAATGCATACATGTACTTGAGTAGATCTCAAACTGATTTGGTAAAATAGTCAAAAAAAAAAAAAAAAAGAATTCAATTACTGTATCCAGTTTTTAAAAAAAAATTGCTAAAATGTGATTTTGAAGTATTAGCCTTTAAAAAACACTCTAAAATGCATATGATGAAATCACAAGCTCCAAAGTAACGCCCGGAAAGACACTACTTTTCTATACCACCGTGACTGGTACCAAATAAGCATTTTTCTTTAATACAGCTAATAACAATAGTTTACAATTAACGGGAACTTTGTGATAAATATGAACAAATGCAACAAATACAACAACAGCAAAAATACATGTGTAAAGGTATCAACTTTTAAAAATAAATAGCTTCTTTGTATATTCCTCTAAATGTGTTTAGCACCACCCATTATAACTGTTTGTTATATCGGTGTATTTTTTAAATATAAAGTGTTACTAAGGGTAATATTTAAAACAAATACTAAAAAAAAAATAAACTCTTATGAAAAGTTTGTTCCTTTCTCTCTTTTTTCCAAAAATAACAAAAGCAATAATGCTAATAATAATTAGTATCATGTTTTCTCAATTCTATTCTCATGATTTTGTCGAATCTACTATTATACCCTTTTGTTCTATACATTGTATTTATCGACCTTACACTATGTCGACCAGTTGATAAAGATCAAACAAAATTGATTAAGCTAAAACAAAAAAGCTACTTCTATGGAAGCGGGTATTATGGCACCATCGAGATTGGAGAACCTGCCCAAACATTCAATGTTATCTTTGATACGGGAAGTTCAGACTTTTGGGTCGTATCTGCTGATTGCAAAACCCAGGATACTTGCACCGATCATAGTCAATACAATGCGAGCCGATCCATCACGTATCAGGCAGAATCAAAAGACAATATTCGCATCAAATACGGAACGGGTTCCATCCATGCCCGCGTGGGACGTGACACTGTTCGGTTAGCCAATATGACTTTACAGGATCAATTTATTTCAGAGGCAATCGATGTATCACAAGAATTTAAAGGGTTACCTATTGATGGAATCATCGGTCTCGGTCTCCCCTCTTTTTATAGCGGGAGTCGATCACTTGTTCAAAACATGTTACAGGAACGTTATATTGATGAGGCTTTGTTTGGTTTCTATATCCAGTCTGAAATGGCAGAGATTGATTTTGGTGGGACGGATAGCGATCATTATAATGGTGAAATTCATTATGCACCAGTAGTGGGGGATTCATATTGGATGGTGAACGTCAGTGATTTTAATTTTCACAATTATTCGAGTGGTCCTCGTCAGGCTATTATTGATACAGGTAAGATGGGTGATCTTTTTCGAATTCTTCTTTATATAGAAAGCCACTCATTCCTTTTTCTTTTCTTTATTTTAGGTACCTCTCTTTTAGTAACCACACCCGAGGATGCAGATGCCATACATGCACATATAACAGGGGCCACCTCAAACTACGATGGAACATATTCAATTCCTTGCCATTTAAAAGGAAAGATAGATGATTTAGTATTCATTGTAAATGGGTATCAGATGACAGTTCCATCAGATGAATATATTCTGGTACCATCAGATGAAGATGATACCATGTGTTTATCAGGGATATCGGGTCAAAGTTCTAAACTTGCTGATCGATGGATTTTAGGACTTGTGTTCCTCAAGAACTATTATACGGTAAAGTAGTTGAATTCTTAATTTTATATATACCGTTTTTTTTTGTTTTAACTTGAATAAAGTAAATAGGTGTTTGATGTAAACAATCATAGAATTGGGTTTGCCGAGACAATAAAGGATATTTCATAGAATTTCAAACATTGAATTACTTTTACCTTTCGTGGAATGATTTTCGTCTATTTATTTTTAGTATCATTGACTGTGCCAGGTCTTTTTTTTCTTTTTTTGTTGTCAATAAGGTATCACGATCTTCCTCATGAAACTGTAAGAAAGAGACTGAAACGCTTAAATTCAAATACAAGACTTTGTTTTGACTTGAGTAAACAATAGAGGGAGAGAGAAATGCCTGCACTCCGATAATGAGTGCAAAATGTAACGTGTAATTTGATTGGTCAGAATACTGATCACGAGCCAGCTCAAAGTTACCAAGGCAAGCGGGGCAATTACAGAGAGTCAGTGTGTGTGTAATCATCCACCTCCTCCTCTCTTAACAGTTCGCTGTCTATTAACGTGTAGGTATGAATATATTAATGTAGATAGTTAATTTGGATGGATAAATCAACAGATGGATGCAATACATCAATGGATGAACAATTTGTACTCATTTTTATTTCATCCCTTTTTTTTGATATATTTTACCAATTCAATTTTCAACCAATTTCAATCAATCAGCAATGGCCCAGAGACTTACTTACCGTCGTCGTTGTTCTTACAACACTCGCTCTAACCGCGTTACAGCTGTAAAGACTCCTGGTACGAGAGAGAAAATATAAAAAAAAGGCAAACAAACAAGCACTAAATTGTGAATTTATGGATTTCTTATTTTAGGTGGAAGACTCGTCTACCATTACCAGAAGAAGCCTGTTAAGGCTCCCCGTTGTGGTGACTGTGGCGAAACTCTTGCCGGTGTAAGTTTTTAAATATATTTTTGTATATTTAAAATTTTCTGTTTTTTTTTTGTGCACATAGTAACTTTTTTTTTTTTTTTTTATATATATAAAAATAGATCAAGGCCCTCCGTCCTCGTGAGTTCGCCACTGTCTCCAAGACCCAAAAGAACGTCAGCCGTGCCTATGGTGGTTCCCGTTGCGCTCTCTGTGTCAGAAACCGCATTGTTCGCGCTTTCTTGATTGAAGAACAAAAGATCGTCAAGAGAGTTCTCAAGAGCCAGAAGTAAAAATGCGTTTGATGATATTAAATATAAATAAATAATGAGCAAGAATATATTTTTTCATGTAAAAAAAAAAAAAAACTGTTTTTTCTAATGGCAAGAAAAGTTGACAGAAAACACATCCATTGATTTTGTATGTATGTGTGTGTGTGTGTGTGTGTGTGTGTGGGGAAAGAGCAAGTGACAAAAGTGGTGTGTGTAGCTCACTTGTGTACAAATCATGTGAATTTAGTATTAAATAGCGTCATGAGAGAGTGATTGGTGTCATCCAGAATTAAGAGCCCTTATATTGTCAAGTAACCAATCATGAACGATCTGCCGGATTTTTGACTTTTATGTATATAGCTGCTTTTTTGATTGTATGCATATTAAGAGTATCTCTCTTTCCTCTATTTTTATCTTTTTATCTTTTTTTTATTTATTTTTTATTTTTTATTTTTCTTATTTTTAATTTATAATGACGATGATATCCTCTCATAGAGTAAATCTAGGTCTTGCTTTTATAATAGCATTGATTGTTGCAAATGTTTCAGGGCCGCAATATATTTATCCTACATTCGGAACATCGCTTGAAGAGAGATTCAACTGGTCTGCTTTAGAGAATAGTGTCGTCAGTACAGCTTGCTTTATCGGTGTCTCTTTTTCAGGGCCGTTATGTTCATGGATGATTGAACGATTTGGCATCAGCAGGTAATACAAGCCTTGTGTGAACTACGGAGATATACTTTTTTTTTTTTGCTAATCTTTTATCTTTTTTAATATATGTAGAACACTCCGAATCTCGGCCGTTTTAGCATTCACCGGCCTTACTCTTCTTGCGCAGGCGTATGCAGGTAGATTTCCAGGCACATTTATATGTTGTGCATTGTACTTGATTTGTCTTGGTATTGCAGGTGCTGCTGCATATTTATGTGCACTTGATTCACAGGTAAAGTAACAAAGTGATTTACCGATGATCTTTTTGCTTTTGTTTTGTTTATCTCTTCATATTGACACTGTTCTGATTCTCTTTTGTTAGTCTCACAATTTCAAGCATAATCGTGGACTTAGTATGGGTATGACTACTGCGTCCATTGGCATGTGCGGCGTTGTCTTTTCTCAAATCAACGATTTCTTATTTGGAGATGAACAATATGAAAATGCACCTATTGAAAATGACAGCACTTATAATTTTTTAATGTTTTTGGCAATCGTTATGGCGGTTGGCCTATTCGTTGGCTCATTCTTTTTGGGACCTGTGCCTGAACATAAAAAATTGGACGAAGAGCAGGATGAAAATACGCCTTTGCTGGCAAAGGGAACAGAAAGCGAAGAAGAAGGTATCTCCGGGCTCGACTTTTTATTACATCCTATTGGTTTTGCGCTTTTTAGCACTCTCTTTTTGGTATTAGGCATTGGTTATGTTTATCTGGCTAATATTGGACAGATCTTATTGGCTCTTTCACCAGAGGCTACTCAACATGTTCGCAATTTTCACATCACGGTATTCAGCTTGGGTAACTGTGCCTCTCGTGCCTTTTTTGGTGCTTTAAGTGATTTGCTTCGTAATAAATTTGGCATACATCGTTTGTGGATATTTTTGTTTGCTGTTATCGGAATGGTGATTACTCTTATCTATTTCTTGGTAGCCGTCACGGATGCAAATGATCTTCTTCCTTGTACTCTGGCTGTATCCATGTCTTATGGTATTGTCTTTGGTATTGCACCTGCTACAACAACAGAGTTCGGAACAGAGGTAATAATATCTATATATCCAAGTAATAATTAAAAGAAAAACTTATAAAATTCCTAGGTATTTGCTCGTAACTGGGGTTGGCTCTTATTTGCACCTGCTTTTGGCAGTCAATTATTTAATATCTTATTCGGTGTTATCTATGGCCATCAAGCTTCAAACCAAGGTTCACATCTATGCCATGGTACTGTCTGCTTTACCGATACCTTCCGTGTGGGTGTCGTAGGTGGCCTCATTTCACTTGTAATATTACTCATTGCGATTTATAGAACTGGCATTTATAGACGCCATATATCATTAGATAGAATCAACTAATCTATATTAAGATTTATCTCCTTCGTTTGCCTTTTTTCTTCTTCCTTTACCATCTTTTATATATATAAACTCTATTCTATAGTTTCTCATTGTCTATATTTCTATATAATATAAAATATTTTTATGTAATGTAATATTGCTTTTATTAATATTATTAAAATTAGTAAATTAAATTGGAGTTTTGATTTTCATTAATGCAAAGATCTGTATATGTACAAAAGAACAATGATTATATTTAGGGTATGGTTGGCTGAACCGTTTGAGTTCTTCGTACTAAATTGAGGTCATAGCAGCGATTTTCCGCCTTCATCCGAGGTTGAGCACAGTTTTCGCTTTTTCTACGTACCTGCTCTTCAAAACTTCCTCGTCGAAGAGCTAAGCGTTCTCTTTCTCTTGGTGATATTTTAGCATCTACTTCCCATAGTTTACGGGAGCGAGGTTGGGGTTTCTGGAAAGGAGCTTCCGGAGCAAGACCTGAAACGGAGGATTTATCACTTAATAACCATTTTGGTAGTGATTGATGCTTATTTTGATAATACTCTCTTAGAATTCTAGAGATATGGGTCTCCCCTTCCCAATCTTCTTGATCAGAATCTATAAAAATAATTAACTTCTTTTATTCATTCTTTCTTTTAGGAAAAAGTAACGTACCACCCTCACAATTATCTAAATTTGAAATTGTTTCTGAAGATTGAAACAATTTATCCCACAATTTCCCTTTTTTCTCTTCCTCTGAATTAATAAGAAATTAGGATTATTTTTGGCTAAAAAGTCGAATGTTACAATATTTACTTTTTTCACTTGCTAGATCCTTCCATTTATCATTTTCTCTCACTTTAGATACTCGTCTTGGATTTATATTAGCTGTATGAAGTTGAGCTGTGTACGTATCGTAATATATTGATGGTTCATCGTCAATGTTCTGTTTGACAGGTTTATCGTAACTTGATTTAAAAAAGGTCCATATCCCATTTTCCATTGATTTTTCTGGTTCTCTCTTCGACAATCTTTTTGTTACGTAAAATGGCTCTGGTGGCTGATCTTCATCGCTAGAGTCGTTATGTTGGGATGAAGTACTTGAACAAAGCGTAGGAAGCTGGAGTTTTTGTTGGTTTGAGCAATGATGTTCACCAGTCCATCCTGCATCTTTACCACAATCCTTACAGAGCACTTTGATCGAGTGAAGCGTATTATCTAATAGTGTCATAGATTGATAAATGTTGTTTTAATAAAAGAATAAGAAAAAAAACCAAGTCCAAGGAGAGACATGAAATATATAGTCTTTCGATTTAAAGCCAGCTTGTCATTTATTTTTTTTCCAAGAAAAGCTCGTGTATTGATGTCTAAAGTTTTATCCTTTTTAGAAACCAATTGCATTGGAAAAAAAAATCTCTTCTTTTTACATTTTGTCCTATTTTAATCAATTCTGCTGAATATAATACACAGACTCATGAATATACATTAAAGATGGGTTATAAAATAGGTAACTTTCGCTGATATAAACATGAGACATTCATGGATCCAAAAATAGCAGGATTGGAGCATTTGCTTTTCTCCGCTTTTTTTTTTTTAAAAAAAAAGAAAGAGATGGGGCTAATCTAACCATTGCATGAAGTTTGAGTGTCATAGCGATCTTTTATTTTTGAAGTCTCATTATGATACCATACGTATTGATCCAATTAAAACATATCGCTTATATAACACTTTTCCTCCCCCTGAGTAAAGTACATAAGTATCTCGGAGCATACAGAACAAAGTTTAAGTTATCCCTCTCTTTTTATTTTGCAAAATTAAGAGGCTATATATGCATCAGCTTTATTGTGTGATAAATAGACAAACTCACTATAAAATGTGCTACTATGCTATCGATTATGTGAGGGTTTTTTTTTTTTAGTTTGTCGATGTAGTGGAACTTGTTTGCTCAAGTAAAACCAAAAACCGAAAAAAAACCACAAAAGGAGTTAAAATATTACTTTTTTTTTTAGTAATGGGAAGAAAGAGCATTTAATTCTTCAAAATTCTGTAAACATAAATTTTTCGGATAAAGAAACAGACAAAGCTTAACAAGAAAAGAAGAATTGTGACCTTTTTCAAATGAATGAGCATCGAAGAAAGATATATATTTATAATCACTTTAAAGAATGTCACTAACATGTTAGTAATAATGAAATAGCGCTCGGATGCAGACAGAGATTAGATTTTGAGCATTTGCGTATTCTGAGTTCATCACCTATAGTTTCCAACAAAATACCATTCATTTTATATTGAGGATAAAAATATTTCCACTACTATAAAGGATACAAATGAACAGAATAGGTTATCTTATTTCAGAATCTCAACGTATGTATTTAGCTGGAGATAGTCTAAGGAGAATCTTTATCTGACATTAAAGCAAAAATTTCCATTTCCTCGGTGTTGCCTTTGACCTGAGATTTTACTGAATTATCCGCCAAGTATTTAAGTGTCCGAGCATAAAAAGAGAGGCGAAATACATTTGCTTGGCCAATTGTGTGATTCATGTTAATGGTATTGGAAGCAAGATAAAACATAAGTAGACTTTTTCGAAATAAAAAGTGATCAAAATAAATAGGGAAAACGTAACGACTTATTTAATATTTAATATTTAATATAATCCACTAATCCACTAATCCACTAATCCACTAATCCAACAATGCTTTAATCCAGAGGTGTACCTTTTCAGTCCACTCCCTAGCAGCATACTTGAGCTCCCCACACAAGTGCACACACAGACTGAGTAAAATGAGCGGACGTCCCGAGTAATTATTATTCCTCCTACCGATATCAACTTGAATAATAAGAGCCAGAGCGAGGCTACATCTGGAGAGTCTATCTCCAATTTGAGCCCACTTTAGCAAGGGAAGACTTGGATTATGTAGGTGATAATCTAAAATGGAAAAGGTTAAGAAGAGCTCCCAACTGATTGATACAATTAGTTATTATCGATACATTACCATAAAACCTTTTTCTTGCTTTAAATACCAGGAAAGTAGCTTTGGCTGATTGTCGTTTGCACAGCAACCATAACAGGACTGGCCACAAGAAGGAGCTCCTAATACAATCCCAAAATGTGACATTGAGCTAGACCGTAGTCCATCCAATGAGAGTGTATATTTCGTAGCAAGATTGATCAATGAAACGATACAGAACTATGAAACATATACCCTAATCCACTCGCTCGTAATACACTCTATAACCGTAAATAATCCATGCTGGTGATCCACGTTAATAATCGTCATATGTTTTTGCTAAAAGAAAACAGTGACACAATTATTTTAACTACTATAGCACTTCTATCCGGTAGGTTAATGAACAAGAAAAAAGAAGGTAGATGTATAGACCTTGTTGTTCGTACAATGCTTGTACCTTGGTACCTTGACATAGTGCAACATAGCCTGCTTTTTTTTTTATCTCCTATCCAAAAACACTCAAAAAAAGTAACAATCAAGACATTTGCATAATGAAGATTCATTTGTGGACGATTAACAATGAACACTGTTCTGATTAACTATTTATATTCATGCCCATATATCTCGAGTCTCTTCCTCTTCATACTTGCTTGTGTGTTGATAGGGCTTAAGTAGAATGGTAGTTGCTTTAATTTCACTCATAATAATAATATGTTTAATATTTTTTAATAAATAATAATAATCGTATAACATCTGACAACAGCTAGACATCAGCCAGCCGGTTGTACTTCACCTTTCAAAAGCAAATAGGCAGAGCGGCATTATGGTCAATTCATATGGGTTTTATTATTCTCCTTTTGGGGAGTAGTAATCAATCACGGAATGCCACCTTCAAATAGTTCTGACGGCTATAGACCTGTTCTGGATTTTATTATACCTTGTATTAGGATAATAACCACACGGGAGAGCCCCACCTTTGAATCTTTGCTTGTATAATCCTCCAAGATAAGGTCCTGCGCGGATTTTCCTATATCTACAGTCATCGTAATTACTAACTTAGTGGTTTTCCTATACCTGTAATCATCATGATTTACTAACTTAGTGGTTTTCCTATACTTGTGATCATCATGATTTGCTAACTTAGTGGTTTTCCTATACCTGTGGTTATCATGGCTGTTAACTTAGTGTTCCCCTTGTAAATCCTTATCGCAGAGCCAATTCAGCAACATCTAGCAGCACTCATCAACATCACAACAACAAGTACAACAACTACAACAGACTCTAGGCACT
>MU622246.1:535310-580004 GCA_025399235.1 Backusella circina FSU 941
TGTTTTCACTGTACCGAGGTAGAGATTGAAATTTCAAGCAGATTCAAGATTTCTAATACAGCTTTCGTCAACTAAAAAAAACCTTATTTTTTTTACCAGAGATTCGGACTTTGACGTTTTTGGAAAAAAAAAACCGTGTCTGAGCTCAGTTGAATATGAGTAATTTTTGAAAAAGCTATATAAATACTAGTTTCAATAATGCTTTTCTCTCAACAAAACGCAAATATGGCCAAAAGTAGCCCGAAAAACAATGCGCCATTAAATAAACAAAAAAATGGGAATGCCAACAAAAAGTCCATCCATTTATATGGCGCTACTCTAGGCAGTCTTTTCCTACTCTCCTTTTTCATTCACTGGTATAGAACTCTCCTTCCAACACCATTAACTGACGCTCAAGCTATTAAAGTCGACGGCTTTGCAGGTCAGCATGCATATGATGAATACCTTACTCATTTTGTCAAACCCCATTCAGCCAATTCAAGAGAAAATGGGATTATGAGAGACTTTTTTGGATCAGTCGCTTTGGATATTCAAAAAGAAGCTTTGGATCGTGGGTTAAAGATGGATGTTATTGCAAACGATCCCGCTGTCGATATTCTTCCACATGATTGGTTTTCACCTAGTAAGTTGCATTAATATATATATATTACAATGAAATTGAATAATTAATAATTAATAATATTCTTCTTAAACTATCAGATGAGCGCTGGTTAGTAGAATCCCGTAATGTTATTGTCCGTTTACACGGTCAGTCTGGTAAAGAAGATGCGATATTATTAAATGCACATTATGGTGAGAATTTTGATTTTGTTTTACTGCAAAAAAAAAAGGAATATCAGTCTAATTAAAGTAATTTAATGTTAGACAGTGTACCTACTAGCAATGGTGTAACTGACGACGGTATGGCTGTTGTCACTCTTCTTGAATTAATGCGTAATTTTGTTCGTAATCCTCCTCGCCATACGATTATCTTTTTAATTAACAACTTTGAAGAAGGCGGACTTATTGGTGCCAGAGCTTTTATGAATCACCCATGGTATCCAACTGTTAAACTTTTTATTAACCTTGGTAAGTTGGAAAAGTAGGTGGAATGAAGAGTGCTTGTATTTATTCTGTATTGGATTTATAGAGGGTGCTGGTGCTGGCGGTCGTGCCCTCCTTTTTAGATGCACAAATTTGGATGCTGTCCAAAAGATTGGTGGATCTGGTGCTGGTTACGTCCATGCATCTGCTATTGGAAATGATATGTTTGCTGCACAATTAATCAAGAGGTAGGCTTTAGTTGAAGTTGACCATAGGAAATTAGGATGGGGGCATTAATTTTATTATGAATAGTGATACAGATTACTCTGTTTTTGTGAAGGACAATATTCCTGGTATTGATATTGCATTCTATTCCCCAAGATCTCATTATCATACTCATCGCGATAATTTGGAAAACACTTCACCTGAAGCACTCCAATATATGGGTCAGTATGCCTTGGAGGCTGTTAAAGCTATTGCCAATAGTGATGATCTGTTGAAAACTGAGAAAAAACACGAAGCTTTCATTTATTATGATATTCTCGGTCGTATCATGTTGGTCTATAGTTTCAGTACATATCAGATCATCAACGTCGTATCTATCTTAATTGTAGCTGTTGCCTCGTATCTCTTTACTATCTCTTCAAACAAGGGAAAAGACATCAGTGCTCTTATTAAGCAACGTGTTTGCCAGACCATCTATGGTCTTTTTGCCACAATCTTTGCCTTCGTATGTGTTCTTTTCTTTAGCATTGCTGCTGCTTTGGTAATGATGAAGGTTAACCCATCAATGACATATGGTGACGTTTATGGTGCTGCGCTCTACGTGTTCTCTGCTGGATTTTTCGGTCTTCAATTTTCTCAATTGATTCTTCCTCAAAAATTCAAACGTGTTCTGTATACTACAGATGCTAGCTGGTATGGTTTGATTACTTTCTGGGCTATTATGGTTTTCTTGTCTATTTTTGCTGGTTTCAAGAGCATTGCTAGCTTGTATTTTAATGTCTATCTTTTATCATTTGCTTTTATTGCAGCGGTTCTCAATAACATCATTCCTTCCACTTTCAAGATGAGATCTGCTATCATTTTCTTCGTTCAGACCTTAGTTCCTTTCGTTTTATTGATGGAAATCGAATTATTAGCCATGGATGCCATGCGCCACTCTACTGCTGACGGTACTCCTGAAATAGCCGGTACTTTTTTTATTATATTTTATAATTCGTATGCATGCATAAAAGCTTTACTTATCCATCTATATGAAACTTTTAGTTTATATTCTTCTTGCAGTTCCATTGACACTTACTACTTTACAATTTATTCCTTGGGTTTATGTCGCTGAAAACACTAGCAATGCAACTATGGTAAGTGCTGGTGCATTTGCTTTCTTGTTCAGTATTTGCTCTGCCCTCCAGCCTTTCAATGGCTCTTGGTCTCCCAACAAACTTTTGATGAAGCAAGAATATAACGCAACCGAGGCTTTAGTCACCGTTACAATCTCTACTGCAACAGGTATTTACTCAGCTTTAAAAGCCGCCCTTCCTGCTCGTGAATATGATACCCTCGAGTGTGAACCCTTCAAGACACATTTAACACGATGTACATACAAAACCGACCTTTTACCAAAGTATTCAAGCAACGAGACCTTAAATGAGTTTGTACTCTCTGAAGTTGAGAAAACTTGCGATGGAACTACTTGTATTTCTTCTGCTACTTATTCATCAAAGAATAGTTTGTTGTGCCGTGTCTATTTCGATCCAGCTACCAACCCCGAACCAGTGAACCGAGCATGGATCAACGATAGAGAAATTAAGGAGGATAACATCACTGCCCTATTTTCTTATATCAACGAATATGAGAAACCTGTCAATGTCAAGATCGAGTACCCTGAAGGAAACTCCCCTCAAGCTACATTTAGTTGTTTCTATGATGAATGGACAGACTTGGAGATTCCAGCATTTTCTTATCTTAAAGATAATCTTCCTGAAAACTCTATCTTATTAATTCGTGGTCAAGGCTTGGTTTTATCGAACTATGCTCGCGTCTCATTGTAAAATGATAATCTTCTTTTTTTTTTTTAATAAAAAAAAATCATATTCCCATCCTCATTCAGAAATAAAATTTGATATGTTTACAAAAAAAAAAAAAATACTATGAATGTGTATGTTTGTTACATAATAAGAAATAAACATACTTAACAATCAAAAAGACCAAATATAAAATAGTGCTTTAAATAAATACTAAAATAGCGGTTTATAAAAGTCGGGTCATACAGTACATACCAGAAAAGCCAATATTATTATGCCTAGATTCTTAACAAATATTCTCTTTTGGATTCAGACGCGCATGAAGCTGGAAGTTGAGTTTTATTGATCCCACTAAATGAAGGGTTTCCTCAGGATAAGTAAAATTTATTTGTTTATTTTGAACAAAATGAAAGCATAAAAGATATTAATTTCCACTAAAAAGCTTCTTTTCAAAGGAGTGAAGGCCATGAACGCCACCTTCCATTTGGGCAGCTGCAGTTCTCTTTTCAAATCGAACCTTTCCTTCATAAACATCTCTATGAAAGTTTTGAACAGAATCACATCCAATGTCCTGGAGTGAATGCTGTAAACCAGTGATAAGATAGTTCGAGAACTTACGTACAGACCCTTTATCAAGTACATTACCAACCACACCTTGCGCAACTTTTACTGTATCCCCTTCGGAAAAGTAGCGCTTAGTAGCAGCGTTACCATCCTTTCCAGATTTTTGGCTCATCGCATCTATTGATCCCATACCACGATAACGTTTCAATCGTTGTCCTTCATGGTAAAAATATTCACCAGGTGCCTCTGTTGTGCCTGCTAGCAATCCACCCATCATAACCGCACTTGCACCTAGAGCTAATGCTTTCACTATGTGGCCGACATTACTAATACCTCCATCAGCAATGGTTGGAACACCAAACTTTTTACAAAATTCAGAAACCCGGTAGACTGCAGTTGCTTGAGGACGACCACATGCCATCACTTCTTGAGTAATACAAATTGAACCCGAACCCATGCCAATTCGAATACCATCTGCTCCTGCCTCAATCAGATTCGCAGCTTGCTCACGTGTAACCACGTTTCCAGCAATGACATCAAGTTTTGGATGCTTTTCTTTTATATATTTAATCATTTCAATCTGGTAAATTGAATTTCCTTGGGATGAATCTAGTACTATGACATCAAGACCTGCATTTACTAACATATCAAGTCGATCCTTATCATCAGGTCTAGTACCAATAGCAGCTCCTACCAGTAATTGCTTTGAGTCTCCACTTTTAGAAGCAAGTGGGTAGTTTTGATTCTTTAAGAGATCGGAACGCGACAATAAAGCAACAAGACAACCTTGTTCATCAACAATTGGAAGCTTTCCCTTTTTGGATGAACGAAGTATTTCGTTCGCTTCCAAAAGCGTCACACCCTTCTTAGCAACAACAAGGTCGACAGTCATCACGTCTTCAAGCAAGGTATCATCCTGCTTTAAAAACTGTATGTCACGAGCAGTTACAATACCAACAAGCTTTCCACATAGTTTTCCATTTTCTAATAAATGGTGAGCAGGTCATATACATGCATTGTTTTTTTTTTTTTTTTTTTTGAAAAAAAAGAAAGTTAAATTACTATTAAGATGTAATTTTTCGGACATTACCTGTGATAGGAATGCCACAAAAACCATGTTTTTCTTTTATAGCTCGCACTTGTGATACTGTGTTTGTAGGAGAAAGAACAAAAGGATCAACTATAAAACCGTTTTCAAATGTTTTAACCTTTCGCACCATTTCTGCTTGGACCTCAGCATCACAATTGTGATGGATTATACCGATTCCGCCTAACAACTTCATACACAAATAAGAGATTAATCTATCAGTCTAATATAAAACAAAAATATTATTATAATGAATTCTTACTGCCATAGAAATAGCCATTTCACTTTCAGTAACAGTATCCATAGGAGATGATATAAAAGGAGTCTTTAAGGTAATATTTTTGGTAATTTTAGATTCAAGCAATGTCTTACTCGCGTCAAAATTAATGAATCCAGGTAAAATCAAGAAGTCATTGTAGGTAAGACCACCGCTCAGTTGTTCATCTAAAAGTGCTTCAATGGATAGGCCATCTGGATGCTCATATTCTGAGAGATACTTGTTAGCTGATTTAAAATCTTTTAATTCATTTGATGCCATGGTGTGGGAATTTGATGAAAGGGAAAAGAGTTGAAACAACAATAAAAAAAAAAGCGAATTCAATTTATTCCCGTTTTAAAGCCTGAATCCTCTTTTAGACCAACGTCATAGTTTAAAGTAAGGTGACCTTGAGATGTTTTGATGTGCATGCTTGATTTATAATTTTCCCACAGTCGGAACAATGCCGTTCATGCAAATTATTTGTTTACGTTTATCACTTATTAAAGTCACCTTTACATGTATTGTTATTGTTATTGCTATTAATAGTAGTAGTAGTAGTAGTAGTAGTAGTAGTAGTAATAGTAATAGTTGATACATATAATTATGGTATTTAAAAACTAACATTATTAACATGATATGTCTCTTATCTAAAGCTGTTCTCTTAGAGAGTTCTATAATTTGATTACGATGAATGTCAAGGACCGTTGGTTAAATATATTCATTTGAACGATAACTATGATAAATAGAAAATAATTGGACTTATAAAAACAAATGAATAATGAATAAACTTATGTTGAAAAGATTAGCTTAATACTCATCAGTAAAGACTGAATAAAGGCTTATTGGTCTTTTACCAAATATATATATATCTTCAAGTCGGATATTCAAGACGAAAAAATACGAGACTTGTATTTTTCGTATTTTCGTATTATTTTATAATACGAGAGTTGAAAATGGTAATATACAGTTTACACCTTTCAGCATTTTTAGGAGTTCTTCACGGAGGTCCAAAAAGAACGCTTTATATATATACGCCTTGTCTATCTGTTTGTAACGCTTTTGCTTTAATGTCCACTTTGTTTACTTTTATTTTTGTTAAAAAAAAATTGTAAAGGTGATGTTGATGGTTACTTATCATTCTTATTCTTATCATTGATATATTTTATTTATTATACATGCCATAATAATTCAATTAAGTATTAATGGTGGTTTTTAAGCCTATCTAGACAAATCTATCTTTAACAATTTCTAGTAATTTCTAATGATCTCATGGCTATATAAAATTCCATCTTTAAATAACCAGATAATAAAATGAAAGCGAAGCTTCAAATATAGACCTTTATCATATTCTTTATCGAATTTCAAGCTAGTAAAAGATATAACTTACATGTAGTAGTAAAACTCATTGCAGTGGTAGTATAAAAATGATGGAAATGGAAGGTGTTAGGAGGTAGACAAAGAGTAGACTTGGCTTTATTTGAGTTCGTGTTATTCAAAACGAGTAACAAACACCAGTGTAGCATCCTGGACTCAAATGCAGTTAACATAGTCACTGGAAACCTTTTTTTTTTCTGTCAAAAAGGTTAGATATAGGCTTTAATATCTAATAAATAAGATGTATGATAGTAATTTAATTTAAACATATCCTTGGATATAGGACAGAATACTTCAATACATTTTCCTACTTCCAGAAAACAGGTTCAGCTATATTAAATCTATCTTCTTTTTTTTATTTTATTATTGTTTTTAATTAAATAAACTGGTGATGATGTATGAAATGTGTATCCTTTTTTTTTATCTTTTCTTTTTTATGACAAATGATGAAAAAGTTTCTTTTCATATAATATACAAAGCAAAAAATTAGAAGTTATGGGTTCTCTTCTTCTTTCCAACTCTCTTTTTGGAAGAATTGGGATTCTTGCGACCATAACCGATTGTATCTGTTCCAAACATATTGTTTGTAACCTCTCTTGTGTCTGTCTTGCCATAAAGAGGAATGAAATCAGGATCAAACATATCGACATAGGCCTTTTTTGATTTGTTTATCTGGGATTTAACATATTCACGTTGATCTTCTCTTAGGACAATGTTGTTGGATTTTCTACCTCCCTTGGGTGGAGGGATATCGTATTTTGTGCCTCTCAAACGGTATTGGAAGTTTTTCTTCAAGTGATAGGAGATTTTCCCGTTGCTATTGGTACTGCAAGTGACTCTTTGAAGGGTGGCGTTACCACACTTTGGACAGAACTTCTTTTCCAAGTTGTTTGTAACTCTATCAACATTCAATGCCATTTAGAAGGGAGTGTATACAAGTCAAATAATAATAAAATAATACTCACGTGAAACAGGCGTGGCATCTCATTACTGAATTTCTGATCTTTTTAACTCTATAACCACCAGGGGAAACAAGATTCAAGTTCATTTGTAATAAAACGTTCTATTATATAATCAAAATGTTAATTTTTTTTTTCTATGTTCGTTTATCGAAGTAATCTCTCATCTTACCTGCATAGCAAAATCAGATGTCATGCAGCCAACCTTCATCTGCTCCTTTTTACGAAGTTCCTCGGCAGTAACACCAATCTCAATAGCCTTGTATTCATCAACATTGTCAGGGGTAATCCATTCACCACCGTCACTATCTTCATCCTCTTCGGTAATAGGGACATTTTCAATGATAACATCATTCTCAACAGTAGATGATGAAGAGGATTCCTCAATCTTCTCCTCCTCAACAGGTTTGCTTTCTTCTTCTTGTTCTTCCTTCTCAGCCAATACCTCCTCCTCTTTTTCTACTGGTGCTTCTTCGATCTGTGTCTTTTCAAGACTTTCAGTCACCTGCTGAACAGTTGGAGCTTTCTTTTTAGGAGCATATTTTGATGGTTTCTTCTTTGTTGTTGCAATTTCCCAACCGTCATCATCCACTTTATTTTCTTCGGGCTCAGCGGGTGTGTACTTTTGTTTTGGTGGAGGTGCACTAGGGAGGGCACCGGAAGGTCTAGTCTAAAGACAAAAAAAAATGGTGGATATTTAATCTTGGTATTCAAAAAAAAAAAAAAAAAAAAGCAATCATATCAATATATTTACCACGAGAGGTTCTTTACGGACGTTTTCAAGACCATTTTCTCTTACTTCAAGAGTATAAGTAAGTGCAAGCACCTTTAAATCAGGAATAGAAAGCACACCATAATCACCAGTCTTTTTAGAGAATTCGATAATAGCCTTCATGGCCTCCTCAGTAGGATTTTCCAATTTGATCTCGAAAGGAAGTCTTGATAAGAATTCTCTTGAATGGGCACTTCTCACTTCGGCAAGGACTTCAGGGCATGTATAGAACTCCTCAGCGGTATTACGAAGTGTCATGCCATTAATAATGGCATTAGTATCAATAACAAGACACTTGACTTGTTCCTTGTTGGCTGACATGTGTGTTATGAATGTAGTATAGATCTACTTTCTCACTGTCTCAGTTTTGAATTCTTGATAAGACAAAGCGAAAAAAAAATATTTGGCAGTCATACATAACACGTCACAATTACATAAGCATCTCTTTTTTAGTGCTAAAATACAAGTGAATCAGCATTCGCCAAATATATCCTTTTTTCTTTCTTTCTGGTAATAGTATTTATATTCATCATATGAAGTTTGTACAAAACTTTAAGCAAATATTTGCACAAAGCAAATATGATACGATCGCATGTGATATATATGGTGTGATCCACGATGGCATCAAAGCTTATCCCTTTTCAAAGTCTGCTTTAGAAGACTTGAAAAAGAACAACCAGCATGTTATCCTATTATCCAACTCTACTCGACTTGAAGATAAACTCAATGCCCACATGAAGAGTAAATTTGACATAAACACAAATGCATACGAAGAAATCTTATCCAGTGGTACACTTACAAAACTCTATTTAAGAGATATCGCGACCTATGCTGAGACTAGTCACCTCGAGAGGGCCTCTTGTCACGCTACAGCACAGTACAATGGGCAAAGTACAATTATAGAACCGCAGGAATTTGCAAAAACTTATTTAAAAACAGGCAAATTTTTCCTGGCAGGCGATCCAGATTGGCAAGAACCACTTTATCTACCACTTGCACCCACTCTAACTCGAGTAAATGATTACAATGACATTGATTTTGTATTACTTGGATCTATCAGAGGTTTGTACCCTGAAAAGAGGGTCATCGACAATTTTAGTGAAAAACAAGTAAGAGAAGACTATCAACCCCTACTAGATAAATGTCTGGAAAGAAATGTCCCCATTATATGTGCCAATCCTGACGTATTTGCTCCCAACGGGGTTTACGATGATGGTAGTACAAAATTATTAATTTGCCCAGGTTACGTTGGCAAAATGTATGAGGAAATGGGAGGAAGAGTGCTCTACTTTGGAAAACCATTCAAAAGCATCTATAATTACCTGATTGAAAACAAATCAAGAAGCTCCATCAAGGAAGGCGATGTCCAAGTCTCTAGTAAAATTTTGTGCGTCGGTGACAATCTCTCCACGGATATTTCTGGTGCTTCTGAAGCTGGTTTAGATGTTGTTATGATCTTGGGTGGCGTACATTGGGAGGAGCTAAAAGACGCAAAGGATAACGACGAATTAATCATTAGAATACAAAAACTCTGTAAAGAGTTTAATAGTCCAGAACCAACCTATGTAATGCCATTACTTTGTTATGAATAAATGAAATCTCTTCATTGGTCATCAAAAGTCACGTCACGGGCTGTAATATAAAAATAAAAACAACAAAAAATCATAAATATCCATATGTCTGTGTGTTATACTTATGACTAGTTGCTTTTAATGTCATGACTTCACCTGCAAAGGAAACAGCTAATGTAATTCAAGTTCCAGAGTATTACTATGCAGTTGACATTAACTACTTGGCACATATGATTGGTAAATAGTCTTTTTCTTTGATTTCTTTTTCTTTGATTCCTTTTTTTTTCTCTATTCTTTTTGTTTTTTTTATTTTTTTTTTCATTTTATTTTTAAACAATTGAATCAAAAGATAATAAGTGTTTACTAACAATGTCTGATCTATAGCGGATATGCTGGGAAGATTAATAACGCATAACGATCTGATTCCCCTAACACCAAGAAACCTCACGCGGTTTCACTCTAGAACACCGCCCAACATCTCACTAGGCGACTATTTAAGACGCATTGTGAAATACACTTCGGTAGAAAAGTCCTGTCTCCTCATTCTATTAATATATATTGATCGTGTATGCGAACTTCATCCCCACTTTACAGTCTCTTCACTCACCGTCCATCGATTCCTTATAACAGCAGTCACGGTCTCATCCAAAGCCCTTTGTGATTCTTATTGTACCAATTCCCACTATGCAAAAGTCGGTGGTATTTCCACACAGGAAATAAATGCTCTAGAGATAGAATTCCTTACCCTAATAGATTGGCATCTTGCATCAACAGGTCCAGTACTACAACAATACTATGCAAATCTTGTGGAGCAGCACCCCTGTTATGAGCGTACTATCTCTGAGGATCTGACTAAATCACCCAATTTGAGTAAAAGTAGGAAACGACGAAGAAGTTCAACCAAGGCGGAAGAAACAAAAGATCAAGAAGAGAAGGACGGAGAGAAAAAAGAAGAGGCGGAGGAAACAGGAGAGGAGAAACTTGAAAAGACAGAAGAAGACCGAGTGATAGAATCTCATTTTGATACACTGCTAGATGATGACTCAATACCTTATATTGCATAAAAAAAAGGCCATTATTTATAAATCACTTGGGCAAAGGGATATAAACAACCAATTTGGAGAGAGAGAGGAAGAGAGAAAAAAAAAAAACGCTGGCGTTTCATTTTTGTTCTCCATTCTTTTTTTTTTTTTATCCGCTTTCCTTACCATACCATTTCTTTTTTTTTTTCATCTTCTCTATCTCTCTCTCTCTTTCTTCTAACCTTTATTATTATTCTTTTCACGCACATCCTTTTTTACATAATATATATTTCTCTTATGAATAATAGATTGTACAAAAACAACAACCATCACAAATAACAACAATAATATAATAATAAAAAAAAATCAATTTGTCAATTTCATTTATCTCATGTATCTGTTGCTATGGTTACGGTTGCTAGGTTACTAAGGATCATCAATGCTCATGATAATAGATTTAATGAAAACAGGGCTTTTTATTACCAAGTATTAAAAGAAAAAATGTATTGGCGTTCGTTTTTTTTTTTTTTTTTCGTTTGCTTGGGACCCCGCTTATTTTAAATAAAGAATCGCCTTTTTTCCCTTTTTCTTTTTCCTTTTTACACACTCACATAAAATACACACCGATGAGCTGGAATAGTGGAGGATCTTACACACAACAATATGCTGTTAATGAAGAGAATTTAGTTCAAGCTGAGCGTCAATTCGATGCCGTTACAGGCTTGTTGAAAAGGTAAGATCTTCAAAAAAAAAGTAACCGACATGGCCCTTCTTATATACATTCAACATTTTAGAATTAATGCTACCTGTAAAGAGAAATGTATTCCAACAAACTACCATGAGCCCGATTTGAACAAGGGAGAATTAACCTGTATCGATCGCTGTGTATCTAAATACATGAAAATGCAATTCATTTTGGGTGAAAAGATGCAGCATATGGTACCTGATACTCCTAGCGACAATTCATTCTCGACAGATACACCTCAATAATGTATATTTTTTTGTTAAAAAAAAAAATGGAAAAGGACTTGAACATTAGAGCGGTTGATTTTTATTGTATTATAAATAAACAGAAAAGTAATAAACACAGCAATTTGACATGGGTTGGGATATGGCAGGTAGTTCATATGATGGATGGGTTCTTTTTATTAGTGTTGTGGTTTTGAAATGGAATACATGTATTATCTAAAAGCAGCAAAATAGTCTAGAACAAAGTTCTTGAATTGGACTCTTCTTTGTTCTTTGTGTACCTCGTTCATCATAAGCATGATTATAACGATTACCATAGCTATTTTCTCTATCAAGGTCAGCTACAGCACCATTTTTTTCGGATAAGTCATTTGCTACTCTTTTTTTTTTTTTTTGCTTATGAATTCACTTACCACTGGTGTAGGGTCTACTAGCTGGCATGGTTTTTGAATTTCTGTTGGTACTATTATATCCAATTTTATTCTGTACAGATTGCGCTTGGTTTCCAACAGGATTGTTTATCAATTGTGACTGGGATTGATCCTCTACCTCGACTCCATTCACAGTTACACGCTTCTGTCCATTCCCAAATTCTTCAATGACACGGGTACCCTATGGTTGATATTGTGAGCCTTAAAAAGGAATACGAATAAAACATTTTTTTTTACATTTTGATCCTTAATCTCAGTTACTGTATGCTTCTGTCCATTGATAATACGAGTAGTAGTGGAGACACTTCTTGAACCAAACCCTCCATCATAGCCTCCAGCGCTTGATGTTGATGAAAATACACTTTGACCAAATGGACTACTTGAAAAGGGATCCATAGATACTCGTGATCGTCCTCCTAACATTGGATCATCTGTTTTTTTTTTATATATATACATATATCAGTATTTATAATTCAATCTACATCACCTAAAGACATACCAAAAAAGGTCTTAAACGGATCCGAGGAATTGAAGAACTGTTGGAATATTTCTTCAGGAGTACGAAACTATATATATAATTGAGTTTGTTTGCTTGTTAGATACATATTTAAACAGCATAATTACTTGAAAATGAGTAAAAATGGGATCATCCATGTAACTATAAAAGTGGGGTTGTCCAGTTGAATGAAATGATGTACTTGGCTGATAGGGCACTTGTTGATTTTCTTCTTCGCTTCCTCTTTGGTCATATACACGTCTTTTTTGTGCTATTTTATTTTATTTATTTTTATTTTTGCATTATTTTTCACTGTATTAAAACACTTACGGTCAGACAATATCTGATATGCTTCACTTTATGATTATTATTATTTAGTTGATAGAGAATCATGAATATTCTAATTATAAGAAATTACCTTATTCTTTTAAACTGTGTTTGAAAAAGAGTGAACGTCAATACACTTTATACACATTACGAGGTCATTTTACACATTACCTTGTCTGCAGCTCCAGGTTCGTGGTTCTTATCAGGATGATATTTTAAGGCAAGTTTTCTATAAGCTTTCTTTATTTCTTCTTCAGAAGCGTCTGGTGATAATTCGAGTTCTTTATAATAATCCATTTTATTAGTAGTAGTGAAAGCAAAAGTTAAGAAAAGATGTATTAAAACGGCGGCTGGGAGAAAACCCCTCTACTATGTGACAGTCATTTTGAAGGTTGCATGATTTTTTATTCGAGATACTTCCATTGTACAAGGCTTTGCTACCTTTTATGAATCTATAAATATGACGTAGTTTGTATTTTTATTGGATTCCTGGTTGATTCTTGTTTTCATTCATAATTCATTTATCTCAATAGAATGAGGTAAATGTGATTCGATGTGTTTTTACCAAATATAAAATGTGGAATTGTAATGTGCATCCCCTTTATGTGATACTTAAGGAATATCAAAGAAAGGAAATTATCCATTTGCTACTTTTATTCAATTTAATTTATTTGTTTGTTATTAAACACATCCACAATTATGAATATCACAAATGCTATGAATATCACAAATGCTGATAATAATAGGAATTTACAGGTACATTTACAAATGGGAAAGGTCTTATTCACGGTCACTCAAAATCGCTCCAAAAAGAAAGAAAAAACCCAGGGAAATGTCAAATTCTTCCGGTTTCAGGTCGCGCCTGTTACACAATTATGAAAAATCGTCCAGTTTTTACCTTGGCGGCGATCTTTTTTCTTTTCATTGTATTATCTTTGAGAATAAAAGACGTTTAAATATTTATGTTTTCACATGTCTTATTTGCTTTATGTTTTATTATTGTTAGAAATAGCCATTTTGCCTTTCTATTATTCTTATCACAATAACAATAAAGTGAATATTCTATCACAGAAATACACATTTTAATACTATTAATCTACCTCTTCATTATGTTACAATATGATTTCAAAAGTAGAACTATTATTACCATGTAATCATGTTACATTTTAATAAAGTAACTATTATTATAATAATAACTGCTAAAAGGAACGTTCTATTGTGTATAATATGACACGTTTATGTTTAGGATGCTTTTGTTAATAAAATAAGCTAGTTTTTTTCATGATAATGACTGATACCGTATGTTTTGATGAAGTGATAGTCAATTTTTAATGAAACGATATCTAAAATATATAAAAATGGTAAAAGAACACACTCTGTTCCACGGAGTCAGAATTGAATATCCAACTGAATAAGAAGCAGATGAAATAAGAAAACAATAGGATTGTACACAACCCTTTACACAAGACAAAGATACGAAAAGACTAAGCTTTGTCATTTTTACTTGGCTATCATTATGTCATACTTTAGAGTATAATAGATCTTCACTTTTATCCGAATTACCTTTTTCATCATATTAGTTAGATCAGCTGCAACTGAATATATATATATATATATATAATAAAGTAGAGTACAGTATCTTATTGCATAGTATTAACACATAGATAGATCGCTTTATATATAGATATACTATTGTATTTATAGCACATCTACCCAATTGATAGTGTAAATAAACAATAAAAACCAATAAACAACAGAAAGAAGAGTGAATAGTTCATTTATATATTAATTATTAATATTATACGTGTTACAAATATATCTGAGCTCTATTATTGATGATAATATTTTCGTCATTTTCTTGTTGTTGTGTACTGTTTTATATACTTTTTGATTTCACTTCTATTTTAACACTGTTTCAGGTAAGCTAAAAAAGCAAAAAATAGATTTTATTTTGGCCAAGAAAAAAGTTAAAAATATCACTGCAAAACCATTGGCAGCTTTTTTTTTTAGTCAAGAGAACTGTACCTGACACTGTGGAACCTTTTATCCAATCAACGTTCTAGATTCAGTGCTCCTCAAAGTGTAAAAAAATTGTTTCCCATTTCTAATTTTATCTTTTTTTCTTTCTTTCTTTTTATTACTTTATATAAACAGAGAACAATGTCAATGGATACCCAACCCTTTGATCCAAATGATTACTCTTATGTCATTGGCATAGGCAAGTGATTGGTTTTAAGTGTTTATTCAGTGAGTCGATTTACTTATCTTTTGTTAATGAATAAATATTATAGATTTCGGTACTACTTTCTCTGGCTGTTGCTATGCCTTCTCAAAGGATGGAAATGATGAGATTATTGATATTACTAAATGGTAAGAAATAACTTATATCTTCAATATCTCTTTCTCTTAAAAATTATCGAATACACCAGGCCAAGACAGCAAAACGTCTATCCTAAAACACCCACCTTATCACTCTATCGCAACGGCTCCACAAAGCTAGTAGCATGGGGTCAGGAAGCCAAAAGAACAGCAATGAAGAGAAATAATAACGACCAACTCCTTTCAAGATTCAAACTTCAGTTGGACGAAAATCTCAATCTAGCACCTTTACCCAACGGTCTAACCGCCTTGGAGGCCATCACAGACTATCTCGAAGCATTCCATTCACATGTGTGCAAGGATCTTCAACGTGGATTCGCCAATAACTATGATCAGTCCAAATTTCGTTACTGTCTAACAGTGCCTGCCATGTGGAGTGATCAGGCAAAGGCCACCATGAGAGAGGCAGCCATTCGAGCTAACATTATTAACCGTTGGGATCATCCCAATAGGCTCATGTTGATTAGTGAGCCTGAGGCTGCTGCATTGTACTGTGAAAAGAAGTGCGACCAGTTTAATCTGGGTCATGGACAGCGCTTTTTGATTTGTGATGCAGGTGGAGGAACAGTGGATCTTATTGTGTTTGAGATTGACGATTCGGGTGAGAGAAGAGCACTAAAGGAGGTGACCAAGGGCAGTGGTGATTCTTGCGGGTCTACATTTTTGGATATGCGTATGCGTGAGTATCTAAAGGATCGATTTTATCATCATGGTAAGGTCAGTGATACTGCAATGGAGGCTATGATGGAGACATTCATTGATACAATCAAGGTAAAGAACTTTAATTCCTATTGTTTGTTTTGTTGTTTTTTACCTGTTTTCACCTCGTTTATGTGTTAATTGCCTGATTATAGCCCGAATTTGATGGCGATGAAGACCAATATCTCGCACTACCTGCATCTTTAGGTATAGAGGGTGCAGATGATCCAGATGCGGGAATTGAAGATGGCACGTTACATATTCCCTGTCATGAACTTCGTCAACGTGTCTTTGAACCCGTTATCAATCAAGTTATCTCGCTCATTGATGAACAAGTACAGTTGTCTAAAACAAAACTGGATGCTGTCTTTTTGGTAGGTGGCTTTGGTCAATCCACCTACCTCTATAGACGAGTATTGGCTGAATTTCAATCTCGTGTGGGCTTTATTGGTGTGCCACCTCGTGGCGAATTGGCCGTTGTAAGAGGTGCTGTTTATTTCGGATTGAATCCATTCATGGTGACAGAGCGCGTTTCAAGACGTACTTATGGTTTAGAGACAAGAATGGTATTTGATCCTCGCTTGGATCCTCCCGAGCAGTGCATCAAGGGCGATGATGGTAGACTATTCTGTAAACAGCGATTCAGTGTATATGTCAAGAAAGGCCAGACTATTAATGTGGATGAGTGTGTATCAAAAAATTTCATGATTGCCTATCCTAATGATACAGATACAGGTAAGATATATTCATACGAATCAGAAGGTTAAAATGCAATGTATTTAATGCATTTTGTTAGATTTGTTTGCTTATGATGCCGATGGACCTACTCCTCGTTTGACAACACATCCTAGTGTATTAAAGGTGGCTCGATTCCCTATTAAAATGCCAAAGTTCACTGATGTACAAAAGGGTCAACCTGTATTTATGACAATCAAGATGTTTTTTGGTCAAACAGAAGTCAAGATTGAGGCACATATTCGTGATCGTAAATTCACCTTTACCTCAGCTTTTGAAACAGTGGAGATGGAATTATCCCAATTAAACAACCAAGTAAATCAATTATCTATAAAACCAGATGAAAGTGATGCCAATTATGGCGGTGGCTATGGCTATGGTGGTAATGTATCCAGTACGAATGTATCCAATCAACAGTATAGTTCAAGACCACCTTCTATTCCATCACGTGACAATGGCTATTCAAATGGACGCAATCCTCGAGATGATGATGGATTGTTTTATGATGGAGATTCAAGACATTCTTCTAGCATGAATAGCGGAGGGAAGAAGATCTTTGGTATCAAGTTTGGTAAAAGGAGATAAAATACATACACATATAATATAATTACACACACACACACACACTCACACACACACAGCACTAACACAACATTCCCCTTTTATTCCTATTATTCTGTTGTTTTTTTTTTTCTTTTATAAAAAAAAAACCTACATGTCACAACACGTTTCTTATCCTCTTTCTTTCTTTTTCTTTTTTTCTGAAATTGTTTATAACTCTTAATTAAAGTATTCTTCTTTTATCATCTCTCTCTATCTTTTTGTTTCACAAGAAATAAAAATAAAGGAAAACATTAATATAAACAAGCAAATAAATACCCAAATATGAGAGAACCAAGACCTTTTCTCTGTGTGTTTTTTACAAAATGTTTTATAATACGGTTGGGTGTTTTCACTAAATGAAGAGTATTTTCCTATTGATTGTAACAGAAAATGGCATTTGAGTATATATAAATAAATTGCATAAATATTTGGAGAGATCAGCTTCTAAAACTTGTTATTAGTATATATACCCACATCCAAGAAAGACATGGTATCTTCATAAGCTCCTTTAAATACGGGCAGTACCAAAGTTAACTAGTGGCTGATAAACAATATCGTTGGTAACACCAACAATCATGTTATTCATCAATAAGCAGGCATTAGATATATATATACAAACAGGAAATGCCCAAGAGAGAGTAAAGCATAAACAAAAAAAAAAAAAAAAGTCAAATCTGAGCGTTTGGTTGTTGAAATGGTGGAGCTGTAGACAAAAATATCAACATTTCTTTACAACAATCAAACATGTCCAATGTAAAGCATCGTGAAAAATAACAGACATAAATATTGCTTCATGTTTACATCAATTTTAACTTTCAGGGTAGTTTTTTTTTTAAAAAAAAAAAAAACTTGCTACGCCTAGGATATGACTCAAATAAAACAGGTTTCCTTTTATGTTGGGTGAGTTATACTTTGTGTTCTTCTTGAAATATTCTTAGATCACGACTGGTGGGACTGAGGTTGTCCCTGAAAAGTTAAAAAGTATCTAAACCATCATCGACATAAATAAATAAACAGAAACAAAATATGATTTTTTATGTTTTATTTTGATAAAAGATGAACCTGACTTTATGTGGGTGTGGGGTGTACTTTTTCTTTTCATCTTATATCCTATATATATATATATATATATATATATATATATATCAAGCGCAAAGGATATACAACGTTACTAGAAGAAAATTGGACGGCGCTTAAATACAGCTTTGATTTACATGTTTAGATGCGCATACATCCATTATTTTCAGACTGCATAAACTCATAATTTAAACACGTATTGGGTAAATCAGAATAGAATTATTATGCTCTTCTTCTTTCTCCAAAGAATGATCTTCAACAATAATGTGGCACTCGCTTAACCACCTCTCAAATTAGACGAAAAATAAAGGACTATTTGTATTCCACTTTATATTTTCGGCTTGGTTGTTTGTTCAACGTCTTTATTTAAGGTTATGGTTCTATACATTTTAATAATGTTTAATGTCACAAGCTCTAAGCCCATGTTATTAAAAGTACATTAAAGTTTATAGTGTAACAAAGAAGAATTTTTTCACTAAGAAAAGCAAGTCTTTTCTTTTGGCAGCGTATTTTGATTTATCATATAGATGTAAAAGAGCCAATTCAATAGCTGTATTATTGTAATAAGAGGAATGGAGGTGTATAGAGAGCACTTTTGATATTATTTTTCGTATTCAGTCTTTTATTTCTTTTTTCAAAAAAAAAGAAAGAAGTCTTACTCGTGTAACCTAATGTTTTAAAATTTGGTAAACGCTTTTATAACCTTTTCTTTTCTTCTTTCTCTCTTATAGCTTGTCTTGGTTATAAAAACATTTTTATTTAGTGAGAGATGGATAGAAGTTATAGATATATTCTTGGAATTGGTATTGTTTTATATACATTCCCCTTTTATTTATTTTCTAAAAAAAGAAACTGATCTTTTTTACCCGTCATTTTTTTTTTTAAGATATTGGCTCGACGACAACAAGTATATCCTATTCGAAAACGCCTTTATATGAAGAAGTACAGAGTATAGAAGTATGGCCCGGCGATTCAAAACGCGCCACAGGTGTTTACAGTTCATTCTTATACAACACGACCACAAAAGAGTCCTTTTGGGGCTACGAAGCCTATGAAAAATCAACCAACGCCGAGGACGAAGTTTATATTTCACACATTTTTGATGTCTTTAAAAATAACAAGTATGAATCAAGGGAGCTCATAATTTTTTACCTATCCAAATTTATCGAAGGCGTGGTGAATTATGCCTTTGAAAAGATGAAGGCATCCTACTTATCTGATGGCCAGGTGAAAGAGTCGACCTATTTTATTGTGACATGTCCGGATGAATCAGAAACGAGGTGTCCACAGTTTAAGGAATTGATGAAAGAGGCATTCAAGGTAGCTGGTTTGATTGAGAAGGATGATGAGATTGAGCAGTGTCTTGATTTTATTGATAATTCGGCGGCTGTGGGCTATCACTGTCTCAGACAGGCAGCGTATAATCAGAATCCCGAGATGCATCTCAAGCCAGGGAAGAATTATTTGGTGTACAATATCAATAATTCGGTGGGTATTTCAGCTATTTTTGCAGAGAGTCCAGAGGTGTCGGTGACGGTGTCCTCTATTGTTGACGAGGATATAAAGTCATTAGGATCTCAAGAGATTTTGCATGCTTTAAAGGAGAGTTCAAGACCAGAGTACTTTTTGGATGATTTGTCCGAAGATCTCTTTAATGATTTAAGGGTATTTATTTATTTTATTATATTTTTTTAAAAAAAACAAAAAAAAACAAAACAGTGTTATCAAGTATTTCAAACATAAAATAACATTTTTTTCCTATCTCTTAGTTTTATGCTGATATAGACGCAAGCGCAAGAGAATATTTTTATCTTTTACGCAGAAGTTTTCACGAGCATTATTACACCTATGGATTTCGAGTGGTGAAATTTCGACAGCCTAGACCTGTAAACCAGAAATTGAAAAAGATTGTTGATCGACTTGTTGACAGTGTTTCGCGTGTAAGACAGAAGCTAAAGGATATTCCCATTGAAAATATATATCTTTATGGTGGTTTTGGACAGAATAGAACATTGCTTGAAACACTCAGAACTCGCTACAAGGCAGCAACGCCTGTATACAATTATGAACATGCAGCTTCTATCGGCGCAGTCGCTTTTGGAAAATCGAAAATACAAAGTTTAATTTTCCCTAGGATGGATACTGGTCAGGTATTACAGAGCACAGCTATATCTGCTCAGGTGACTGGAGAGGAGGATGTAAACGAAACTAGTATAGGGCAGCCAATTGACAGCATAGACAAGGAGTCGAATATTAGTGAAGTATCCTCAAATAAGGGAGATTCTGTTAGTGCGGAACAGGATGATGAGGAAAAGAAATCGAGTGTCAATGAAGGAGAAGGAAAAGGAAAAGATAAAGGTCCTCGTTATTTCATTGGAATAGGTAATATATAAAGGAGAGTAGATGAATAAAAGAAAGATAAATGATCAGCCCATATTTATTAATTTGCTCGGTTTAAACAGATTTCGGCACGACGTATTCAGGCGCAGCATTTGCTTTAGAAGGATCAAAGTCTGTTACTGATATAAAAAATTGGTAAGTAATATATGATGAAGAAAAGGAGTATTATTATAAAGACGTTACACAATAGGCCAAATCAAAGAGGAAACAATTATCCAAAGGCACCTACGGTCATATTATATAATGACAAATGTGAGTACATAGACAGATGGGGTGAAGGAGCCAAAAGATTGTACACGTCTCCAAGAAATCAATATGCAATGATTCGAAATTTCAAGCTGTTACTGACAGAAAAAATTCAGGAACCCGATCAAGCCAAGCTTTTCAAGCCAATGCAACTGATACCAGAATATTTGGAATCCTTCCATGCACATATAATGAAGGAAATAAATAGTGCAGTGAAAGACCTTGATCCAAATAATATCACCTATTGTTTTACTGTGCCATCCATGTGGGGAGAAATGTCAAAACAAATATTTGTGGATGCTATTATACAATCTGGCATCATCAATAGAGATGACATTGATGAAAGACTACGCCTGATCAGTGAGCCCGAAGCAGCAGCTCTTTATTGTGAACAGAGTTTCCAGGATCAGTTCCAGATGAGTAAAGGACAGCGTTTTCTTATTTGTGACGCCGGAGGCGGAACAGTAGATGTTGTTACATTTGAAGTAAACCAGAAAACGAATAAAAAGTATATTGCGGAGAGAACAGGTGGTGACGGAAAAAATTGTGGATCCATTGCTCTTGATCTCAATTTCGAAGAGTATATTATGAACGTATTTAGAAAGAATAACATTCCACTGATCGCTTCAGCCATTGAAGAATTGGTCCAGAAATTTGTTACAGAGGTCAAGGTAATGAACTATTCACAATAGAGAGAGGTATACATTTAAATAAGGCTAATTATTTATTCATGCTTTTTTTTTATTAGCCAAACTTTAATTACGCCCATGATCCTGCTAATTTCTCGATCGAATTTGCATTACCCTCTTCCCTCCAAATCTCAACCGATACTTTGGAAAACACAGAGCTTTTCGAAGATGAAATACTTTGTATTCCTTATGAAGATATGTGTAGATTCATTTTTGATCCCGTTGTGAATCAAACCGTTGATTTGATTGCTCAGCATTTAGAAAAATTACCAGAAGAGAGTCGACAAGTAGATGCCATGTTACTTGTTGGTGGTTTTGGTCAATCTACCTATTTACTCCACAAGGTACAAGAGAGGTTTTTGAATAAATATACTCAGTTTGTTGGTGTTCCACCTGAGGGAGAAATGGCCGTAGCGAGAGGTGCTGTTTATTTCTGTCTTAATCCGGAAATGGTCAATCACAGACCTAGTCGCCATACTTATGGTCTAGGATTTAACGATGTTCCAGAAGACAAGAGCAAGATTGTAGAGAAGGGGTTTAATGGGAAAGACACTATTGCTCTCCGCTTTTTACCCTTTGCAGAGAGGAAAGTGTCCATTTTTGAAGACTTGGTCAAGGAAAGAAAAGTATATTTCAATTATCCATGTCATGGTGAAATACGTAAGTAAAGATGGACTATGATGGCTTAACAAAAAATGGTAGTTAACGTAAAATCCAAAAAAAAGATATTTTCTCCAGTAATACAGATACTGCTCCCCAATATGTAACACATGCTAAGCAATTATGGGTTCTTCCACTCGATTTTACCAAGATACAGGGGAAAAAGAAGGGTGAAAAAGTTCAAATTACTATCACTATGAGAATTGGGAGAACATTGACATCTGTAGAAGTGACTGGAAAGGATATAGATAGACCTATAAGCAAGGTACTGGTCGACTATAGCCCAGGAAGAATTGCTGATGTTGCCCAGTCGGATGCCAAAGTGGCAAAGTTTGTTATTCAAAAAGGTGTTATTAGAGAAATCTAAAAAAAAAAGTGTATACTTCATTATTTGTTGTATGCTATTTTTATTTGCTTATATATATATTAAATAATTAGTTATCAGTAAGTATATTACTTTCACTGCTCTCAGTCTTTACAGTGATTTTGAAGTCATACCACATCAAAACACTGTTAGAGAATATTTTTGCTTTGAGAAAAAACTTAAAAATAGAAAAGGAGATGATTCTTTTTTAAGACCTTGTTACCTAAAATAAAGGTGTCACATTGTAATAAACCAAGAGAAATGTAAAAACCAGAACTTTGAAGAAATGACATCAGTGGCAAGTTTGCAAATCCTTTTTCTAAAAAAAGACGATGGATCGGAGTCAAAAATATAAAAGTGTAATATCAATGATCATCTAAAGAGAACAAATATACAAAAGAAAGAAGCTCCAATAAAAGAGTATCTTTAGATTACCAACTCACCTCTATCCAACAATGAATAAGTGGATTGTAAATAAAGAGGAAAAGAGAAATGATCTTTCTTGACTTTGCAAATTCCCCATATTATTCTTTTTTCCTTTAAAAAAAGAAGGGAAGCATAATCAGCCATTTAAGGTAATAAACATCCGATGTTGGGTTGTGTTGCGTTAATCCATTCTTGTTGTTCTTTTTCTTGATTTATTCTATTTACTTTCATTGTTTCGTATTTTGCTTAATTTTGAAGAAATTGATTATAAAAGGTTAATAGCTAGATATATTAATCATTTTATATAACGGGCGATTTGTTATTTTGACGTAATGTAAAAAGGGTTCAAACAGAAAAAAGGCGGGAATATTCCCAAAAACCAATATGATTGGTGTTGTGTTGAAAGTGGGGGCTTGTCTCCTTTATAGAATAATGCTTCGCTCGAGGTTTATGTAAGCCAGAAAATGCACATCTCTCCCAATATGTAAGATGTTCATGTAGTGTATTGAATAGTTGCTTTGGTATAATGCATCTAAATCAATAATAAATCATGGATTTACCTTACAGGAAGTGACGTTGTTGAGTGCCAATAAGATACCTTAAGCTATTTTCTTGGCAAATTATTGGATAATAAAAAAAGCGGATTTTTGAACTTCCCCAGTTTTAATGTGCACAGCAAATAGGGCTTTTAAAATAAAAACAGGTATAAATACAATGGTTAAAAAAATTGGATGTTTCTTTTCTTTTAAAAACCCTTCATTTTTCCATTATTTTTTTTCTATCATGTCTATTGTATCTACCCGTGAGAATTGGGATCTACCTCGATCCACCTCCCCTGAACGTTATGAGAACGAAAAGCTTTTCAAATCAACAAACGAAAGCAGCAACTACCCCTCGATTCAACCCAAAAGAAGAGGCATTCCTATGCGAAAGTCAAGTAGGTTTGGATCGTTATTTTCATTGAATGATTCTCGCTCTATGTCCAATATTGCAACAATCGAAGAACAACAAACGTCATCAAAACTACCCAAACGAGAGGGTAGTAATGGATCTGAAAGCAGCAAAAGTATAAGTTCAGAAATAACAAGCCACTCACATTCGCTCGGCCGATCCATCGGCAATCTTCTATCTAATCCTGCTTCTTGGACTAAAAAACATCTACATCATCATTCTGAACCAGCTTCACCCACAGCCGCTGTACCACGTCTGAATGAGCGATATGGACCATATATCAAACCAGTACAAAAAGGAACCAAATCGTCGGGATCTACAAATAAAAACAACATTGGAAGTGGGGCAACGGCTGTTATACGTCTAGTCCAATCATCAGGCCGTATATTGGCAGTAAAAGAGTTTATTAAACGTGGTAAATCTGAAGACGAAAGGGAATATTTGAAACGCATGCATAATGAGTATTGTATAAGTAAAACGGTCAGTGGACATCCAAATGTGGTTGAGACGATTGATTTGGTGATGGACGAAAAGGATAGATGGTGTACAGTCATGGAATATGTAAGTATTGAATTTAAATGAGATCAAAACAAAAAAAAAAAAGAGCCTTTTCTCTAATTTTGAAATTCCTATTCAACAACAGTGCGACGGAGGGGATTTGTTCAACTTATTAAGCGAACGACCCTCAATGACGGTAGCAGAATCGAGCTGTCTCTTCAAGCAAATGATGCTCGGCCTAAAGCACTTGCATGGCCTTGGTATCGCACACAGAGACATCAAGCCTGAAAATATGGTGCTAACGCGAGGTGGTACACTGAAAATTGCAGATTATGGTGTAGCAGATGTGGTTCAGACTTGCTTTGAGAAGGAATGTCATCAATGTCACAAATGGTGTGGATCAGAACCTTTCTGGGCTCCCGAAATTTGGAGCCTCAGAAATCAAGACGATGGGTATGATGGACGAGCCCTTGATGTATGGAGTGCAGCAGTAACCTATTTCTGTATCCGTTTCCAGCAACTTCCCTTTGTTGCTTCGTTCTACACGGGAAAACCAGGATCAAGGGCCCCTTCTGGTTCTATACCAGGATCTCCCGCTGCTGTTGCGTCTCAAGCTGAAGATGGAGGGGATCGAGATTTCGGTAAATATGTTAAGCAGCGTGCTGAATCAGAATCAGTCTCTTGCGACCTTTGGGATACATTTGAGGGTTTAACTCACGAGGAGAGAGTCTGTCTAGCGGGGATGTTGGATCCAAATCCGGAAACTCGCTGGACAGCTGATCAAGTTCTTGAATCTAGTTGGATGACATCCGTAGAATTATGTAAAGATGGTGAGCTTGAAAACGGCTGGCGACACTATCACTCACTCGCACGTTCAAAATCATCCTAAAGATTTAGCCTTGTATTTTTAAATCATCATTAATAGACTTCATTTCACTTTAAAAACATGTATTTTCGGTAGTAAATGAGAAAAAAATAAAAATCTGTAATATATCTTCAACACATGCCACTGACTACTATTAGTAGCACTTGGTGCTGCTTAGCTCATTTAGTATAAAGGAAAACACTGTGTTTAAGTCACAAACCGGAGTTTTTCAGGCAATTGATTTGCTAATCTTTCATATATATGTCCTACATTCTCTATGTACATTTTGTTTTTATTTTTTTTTTTTCATTTTGATAAAGTCTATAACATAGTATAAAGATCTTTGTTTTTGTGTTTGTGAGCGTGTGTGTATAGATATGACTATTATATAATATAGAAAGGGACAGTAGATAGAATTAAAGTAGTAATAAGTGGAATTAAGGTTAATACATGTCATCGTTTTTGGTCTCTAATAGCGGTCCTTTCCCTTTACGACTGGAGCTTGAGTGATTCTCTTCTACATCTGCTATTGGGTGACTTTCCGTAGCACCTTGGGTAAGTCCCTGTTTTTCAAGCACATTAACAATCTTGTGAATGGCTTCTTGGTTTTGCTTTGTCAATATCATGAGTGCTTGTATTTGTTGTAAAATCTCTTCCTCTCCATTTCCGAGTATGTTGAATGTGTTACCAGCTACTAAAGTAACTAAGAAGTGAGTAATGGATGAAAAAACACTTTCTTGATTAAATATATTATTTACCCGGATGAGATTGATTTACTTCTTGTTCAGTGGGTGGAACGGACCCCGAAAAAACATCACCGCCGCCCATTGGGTTTTCAGCGCCATATCGCTGTCTTCTCCTCATACTCTCCCAGACTATAGTGAAGTTTCTGCCCACAATGATGGATGGAAGTGCAATAAGCTATGTATAAAAGGCATAAGAAAAGCGATGACTCTATAGCGTACCTTACACTTACCAAGACACCAAATATCATTGCAGGAAAGGTAATGAGTTTTCCTATAAAGGTTGTAGGGACCATATCACCTGTAAAATGATATCATTTTTATTTTTATTATCAAACTAAAAAAAAAAAAAGTATGAATTATCAACTAACCATAGCCAGTAGTGGTAATTGTTACCAGTACAAACCAAAAAGCAGCAGGAATACTGTCGAATGAACTAATATATAAGGTTTAGATTAAGATACGATTGTTTATTACCATTTGTTCTTTACCTTGGTGATCCATCTGACGCAACAAACGTCTCCAAAGTCTCATCCCAAATACCACGCTCAGCAAAATACAGCAATGTTGAGAATAATACAACACAAGTCACTGTGAAAAAAAAGAGTGCAGAAAGGGCATCTCCAGAACGACTAAACGCCATCATCATCACTTCGATTGTCATAACAATGGCATTTGAGTGTTTATAGGATTTAAAGAGGCGCAATAATCTGAATAATCTCAAAATAGTAAATCTAAATTCGTATGTCTAAAATGATCGCCCTTGTATCTTTAGAAAATATGCATTGAGACGTTTTGGCTGTAAATACACTTACTGTATCATGCTTGGCAATGACTTCGATGTAAAATGGAATGATTGAGATAAAGTCAATAATAGACAGGGGTGCTTTATATATTAGAATAGAATAATAGAAGAGTGTTAATTATCATCTTACTACATTATTATTTTGATAGTCAACTTACACAAGAAAAACTTTTTTAATAGGCGGAAAGAGTCTGAATGGGCAAACATTCTTAATAAATATTCTAATGTGAACAATGCTACCATGGCTGATTCGAGTCGAAACCTATACACATTTAAGCTTTAATGTCTTTACTCTCCATATTATATATATTAACGATCTTTACCAAACTTTATTATTTTGTGCTGAGCGGTATGATGGAATAGTTTCAATAGTGGTGGTCACTGCACTAAATACAATCAAGAGTGAAACAAACACATTTGTCCAAAATGCAGCTCTACTGCTAGCGGGTTCCTCTAATAAAAGATATAATTTGCGTTTTAAACTGTTTTTGAATTCTGGAATAACCGGAGCTGTGTCATCATAGTCGATCGTAGCTGATGGTCGACGTACTAATGCAGCCACTGAGGTCCAGCCATCCTCAGCTATTTGGCCCAGCTTCCGGTAAAGCGGATGGTCTTCATGAATGTCGGATGAAACGTGTCTCTCTGAATGAGAAGAGCCAGCTTCTGACATTTCGATGGTCTCACCATGATGAAGTGGCTCACTTTCTTCAGCCTCTTGAGTGGCCGAAATTCTTTTTTTTGAGCGAAAGAGGCCCATCATGAGAAGTAAACCAAATAAAAAAAAAAAACAGGAAACAAAAAAAAAAAGAAAGGAAAAAAAAAGGAGAAGGGGGGACAAACTGAGGCAATTATTAAAATATATGTTTTTATATGTTCCGACAATTGTTTAATGATGTTTAAAAGTGAAAAGAAAACTGTTGGCCACCGCCACCAAAAGGAAAACCACCACCACCACCACCGAAATGAGCAAAAGGATGACCTCCTCCTCCGAATGGATTCTGTTGCTGTCCAGCCTCAGGGTCATAAGGATCGAATCCATTGTCAAATTGCTCTCTCTTTTCAGCGTCACTTAATACCTCATATGCTTGGTTAATATCTGCCATCTTACTCTCTACTTGTTCGCTAGTGAGGTCACCACTGTACTTATCAGGATGCCATTGTTGTGCTTGTTTACGGTATGCTTTCTTGATGGTGCGACTGTCTGCATCTCTTGATATGTCTTTTTATTATTATAATAAAAAGGGTGAGTTTATTATTTGATGTAACACAAACGCATTGTCTTACCTAATATTTTGTAATAATCTCTCTTCTTACTTTGTTTTAATAATTGTTGGGCTTTCCGTAATAATTGTCTAATGCGATGGTTCTGTTCCCCACTTGCTTGGAAGGCCTTTTCCAAGTCTCGGACTGCGCCTTCAAAGTCATTATCATTTAATTTACTTTCACCTCGACTTGCTAGTGCTTCTTCATGATCTGGGTTCAATTCTAGTGTGGCTGAACACCATTTCTCAGCCTTATTTGCATCTTTTTGTTCAGCTGCCATGGAACAAGCCAATTCATAGTATCTTAAGTGAAGCTTTTTGGGTAAACGACCTGCTGCGTCATATACACTCTCCAAGTTGGTAAAGGGTTCATCTAATTCTGATACTAGACCTGTTTTGGTATTTGTGCCAACGAGACTATTTAATGCAGTGGCTAATCTTTGCTTGTCTTTGGAGTCAATAATCTTTGCCAATTCCTTTTCGAATCGTTTAATTTGGCGGAAGAGGGCTTTGCATTGCTTTTGCTCAGGGTCATAATGGAGGCATTGTTTTACTTGGGAGAGAGCACGCTCTGGCTCATATAATGAAAAGTAGTTCAAACGGGCCAAATCCATCAAGGGAATCTGATCAGAAGGGTTTAAATTGGCAACACGACTTTGAAAAAAAAAAAAAAAACGAATAAGTATATCGTAATTCTCATTTTGCTACAAGAATGCTTACGTCAAATCACCAGCTGCCTCTTCAATTTCACCTCTACCGATGTTACATTTTGCACGAAGTGTACGCCATTGAGGCTTTTGTGGTGCAATACGAATAACCTCAGTAATATGCTGTACGCAGTCTTCGTATTTTCTAGTTTCGTAGGATGTCTCAGCTATTTTTATCTCTTCTCGAGCATGATCAACAGACTCGAGCTATTTATAGAAGACAATAAATTAAAAACTTTAATAAGGGTCCTGTTTCATTAAACTTACCAGTTGAGCTGCGTCCTCTGAGGGACTGATCTTTTGGTAATCGTCTAAATCCTGTTTTGCAAGAGTAAACTCACCATCTCCCAAATAGAGCTTGGCACGCTGTAATAATGCTCGGCTAAATCCAGGTTTTAGATTCAAGATCGTTGTAAAGTCTTCAATGGCAAGGTTTGTCTTTCCTAAGGAAAGATATGCTGTTGCTCTCTTAAAGTAGGAGAGATAATCGTCAGGATCTTGTTCTAATGAGGTAGAAATACTTGATAAATACTAACGAATGCTCATTATTTGAATTGTAACTTACGGATCGCTGCATCATAACTAATAACAGCATCATTGAATTGGCCGCTAGTTAGGAATTGATTGCCCTCAGCCAGGTATTGTTGAGAGCTTTTCTCTGCAGAGACAACATTATTGGGTCCGAGTAAAAAGAGTGGAATAGCACAAGCAAGAATAAAACGATAGTTTGATTTCATGCTTGATCGAAAGGAACAGAAAACGAAGAGAAAAGGATATCTTGAATTGAACCTACAAAGAATGGTCATTTTTAATTAAGCACCCTTCGGTGTATCAAAAATAATTGACCAATAAGCAAAGGCCATCTAATATCACGTGATTACACTTCATATGAATGAAAGGAACCATAATGGATTGGTTATCAAGCTGTTTGATGTTGTGTACAGATCAAGTTCATCTGCTGTTCTTAAGAGTGTGCATCAAGTTTGTAAAAAAATATCTAAAAATTTGTTTTTTACCATTTCAACTTAATTTTTGCTTTACTCTAAACTGGATAACGTTCACCTTAAAGTATAAACGTAATGCCTTTCTTGGAGACTTTTGCCAATTTCTAGAGAGTTCTATTTCCCCTTTTAAGAGCAGTAGTAAAGAGAAATACTCTTGTTCAGGTTATAAAATGCTGTTGACTATAATAATATAAAATAGTATGAATCAAAATGTATAAAAAGTTTAATGAAAATAATAGTAACATTCAGTATCTTTGTTACAAATATATGCATACGATTTGGATAGATTTCTCCAGTGAATGTGTACAGTCGCTAAAGAGGGATTGACAGAATCATTTTTACTTTCGTTTATGCAATATATTAAACTTTTTTTTTTATTGATTGCTTTTTAGAAGATAAAGCTTGTCTTTGGATCAGGGTATTTTGTGACCTTGAAACCATTTAAAGAACTTGGTTTCCTTTATTTATATTCATCGCATCCTTCAAATATTACATATAGTATTTTCAGGCAGAACGTCCGTTCATCTTTGATTTTATCGAAGCAAAATATAGAGACATTCCATTATCGACAATATAGCCAATAAGTTCTCTTATTTGATCTTTTGTACGGCGTTTACCGTATCTCTTCGTTGTACATGGAATTCTGTACTCTGAATCATTTAAATATCGACCATAGTAGTTTCTAACGGTAAAAATAGATATGTCTATTTTTGCAGAGGCAGCTAATATTGGCATGTTGTTATCAGTAATGTATCCAATCAACTCTTTTACCTGCTGTTGTAGAAAACGTTTATCATTAAATTCCGAGCTCTTATTTGATACGAGAATCTTGTTTTTGGATGGTCACTATATTGAGTATAGTATCTTCTAGCAACAATCACAGATATATTTGATTTTGTTGAAGCAGCTAATATTGACATATTGTCATTGACTATGTAACCAATGAGCTCGTTTATTTGTTCTTGTGTACAGGGCGTGTGAAAAACATTTTTCTTTTTTATCATTGGAATTTTGTGATCTGGGTCATTCAAATATTGAGCACAGTATTTTCTAGCAGTCCGGTTGACATATTGAGTTTTTTTGAAGCTACTGTAATAAACAGCTTGTCATCTATAATATAACTAATTAGTTTATTTATTCGATCTTGGATGCAGAGGCGATTAAGATCATATTCAACAATTAAAATGGGGATAACATGATTGGGATCATTCAAATACTTGTGGTAGTATTTGGTGGCACTGAGTAGGGGCATATTCGCTTTTATTGAAGCAGCCATTACTGAGAGCTTGCCATCGATAATATAGTCAATCAGTTTATTTATTTGATCTTGTGTATATCGTTTACCACATATGAACGGTTCAGGGATATTGTGGTTGGGATCATCCAAGTATTTAGTATAGTATCTACGACCAGTATAGTAGGTCATGTTTACTCTCACTACTGACATTTTAACATCAACGATATATCCGATTAGTGCTTTTAGTTGTTTCTTCATGGCAACGCTTTTTATAGTTTCGGGATCGAATTCGTGGTAATGGTATTTTCTTTTCTGGATGGTTCATGTATGCGTAATAATAACTGTATGCTGTATTTTGGCTTATTTTTACTTTCTTTAAAGTATTGCAGACGCTCATATTCTGGTTCACCATATAATCAATAAGCTATGATATTTTTTTCGTGAAATCATTACTTCTGTTCCAGGTTTCGGAAGCGTTGTCAATGCTTTCAGCATATATTTGTTGTCAGTGTCTTCTTTTACCTTGGCTTCACAAAGAGATGCGTTCCTCTTTGCTATCTTGCCCCTTTTTATGGTTGTATTGCTGACGCCGTTTACGAATTGATTATATGTACTGTCTTCTTCCTATTTATCGCAATATTTCCTGTCTGACTCCATGTTTTGACCATTTAGTGTTAATGTTGGGTAATTAAAGAGAGAAAAGGTAAGAAATGGCCTTTTATTTTTTATACGCTTTACTTGTTTTCTGCATATTAAAACTCGGTTTTTGGTGTTTTGTCTTTTATGGAAGTCTTTTCATCATCGAAAAGAGCAGTAGAGCGCTAAATAAGAAATACAATCCATGCCACAGATAATAATGTCAGAGAGAGTTGTAAAGGAAAAAAACATAACCTTCAAACAACTTGCTTTCGTAATCGATTGGATGCTGCTCCTATTTATTATTTTATTACTATATTCTAAGGTATATTTGCATTTACTATTGTACTGTTAGTGACTCTTGAAATTAGTATGACATTACTCATTTAAATATAGCTGGAAGTATTTTTACTCACTATTGTAAGACACGTTTGGTTTTCTCAAGACTACTTTTACGGTCATCCCGTCATTGGCAATATATAAAATTAGTTCATTTATTTGATGTTGTATACAAGGATCATAAGCGACTTTGTCTTTTAGAGTAGGTATATCATTATTAGGATCATTTAAACACATGCGGTAGTATCTGCTCCCAGTATTGTAATCTGTATTCGACCTTACTAATGCAGCCATTAAAATCATCTTGCCATCAACCACCAACTTGAGTGATGAGCCATTTCATTATTCATTTTGCTTATAAACAACTCCTTTTAATTAAATCCATTAAGGTAAACTGACGAACAAACAAATGAATCTCAGTTTGTTCATAGAGAAAAGTCTTTTGTGTACTTTACTGTCAATAGAAAGTTCCAAAATAGCTCTCAAAGAAACTGTATTTTTCAGTAAAGACATTTAAACAGTTAACAAAAAAAAAAAAGAGAGAGAGAGACAGAGATAAATATCATGTTTATTTTGATTATTTTTGTTTCGTTCCAAGTAGTTCTATTGTTTTTTGACTTGCTTTATGATTACGGAAAATAAGCTTTTGGTGAGTTTTCCAAAGAATCTGAGTTTTAATTCATTGCTTAATCGTTTTTCTTTTTCTTTCTTTCCTTGTATTTATCTCTCTTTGTCTCTTTACATAATCATTTTATTCTTAATATAATCAACGCTCTGTTATATTTAAAATGCTCGAGGATTTTAGCAAAGAGAGCATTGCACACTTCTTTGGTTACTTGAGCATTGCATGTTGGATCATTGTGTTGACACCGTAAGTCATGTCAAAAACGAAATGACAGAAATAAAGGAATGGTAGTACATTATTTAATATTCAAATTAATACAGACAATTCAAAGAAAACTATACCCAAAAGGATACGGGTGGAGTTTCTATGAGTTTCCTTGTGTGTTGGTTATTAGGCGATGTGCTCAACTTGTTTGGTATTATTCTCGATAATCTTCTATTTACAATGGTTCGTTCTATTATTCTATATTGTTTGTTTGTTTGTACATTTTTAATCATTTATTTGCACGATAATAGTTGCTATTAGCGGTTTATTATTTATTTTCAGATATAGTATTGATGGCTCAAGTGCTTTATTACAGGAAATTTTATAAAGCCAAACACCATGACGAAATAGTCGACTATGCACCAGCCAATAATGATGTTCGCCATAGTTTTGACACAACAAGTAGTAGAGACAGTAATATAAGTGGGTTAAGCAACCATGCAAGTCAATCAAGACAATTTTTGGATGAAAATAGTCCATTATTAGCTCAGATCAAGAGTGGATACTCCTATACTCACCATCATAAAAAGACAACACTTCAAACACGTCGAGTCGTCCGAATATTCACTCTTCTCTCGATACTAATGTGGGTTGCTATGTTGGTTGGATCAGCCTATTTCTTTTTTTGGTCGGATCGGGAGATAGATTTGACGCATTGGCATCTTGTACCTCAGTTATTAGGTTGGGGTAGTGCAATATTATATTGTACAAGTCGGATACCACAAATTATGCAGAACTTTAGAAACGAGAGTGTGGAAGGATTGAGTCTAACAATGTTTGTGTTTAGTGTGGTGGGAAATATCACATACTGTTTGGTAAGCAACCAAATAGTCAATTTAATTCAATTAAATAACAATTAGCTTAAAATATATACACTAGAGCATTATTTTGTTTTCACTTGATCCCACCTTTTTACTTGTCAACTATCCTTGGCTCCTTGGTAGCGGTGGAACTCTTTTTTTTGATTTTACGGTAAGTGATGAAGGTTTTTAAGTGTAGGGCATGTATTAAACTATGATTTTTAGATCTTTTTTCAATTTTATATGTATCATAAACGCACAGACTCAAATTTAAAGAATATCCCGTAATAATAAAAAGAAAAAAGAGAGAAAAATGAAAGAAAAGAAATGACCAAATGGTTGTACTATAATGTTGTTTATGACAGTGGTTAAATAAGGGGAGAAAGGGGGGTGTTCTCATAATTACAAGGGGAAGTGGTGCAAAAAACAGGGAGCACGAAACTTTCTTTTTTATTTAAATGCAGAAATAACAAGGAGTTATCTATTTGTTTATTGTTATTCCAGGTTAAGAGCTGATATTAAGGAGATCTCATTTTCCCTTTTTTGATGACGATGATGTTTCATTCGATGCAGATGATACACAACCGGCGTTTTTGAAGTTTTCGATCTGCAATAAACAAAAACATCAGTTGACTTTCGCTGATCGGCACATGTTGATAGCATTTGTCCTATAAAAGAATGTGAATTTTTTTGACAAAGCGATTTCTTTATCTCGTTTAAACTTCTTTTTTCTTTCTCTTCCTCTGTGACACTAGCAAAATGGATAACAAAATAACTTTACCACCTATTAAATGCGTATTTGAAGGTCTTTTTGCACCAAATGACTATCAATGTAAGTTATTGCTTTTTTTTTCCATGTTTTTAAAAAGTATAATCCAACATTATTTCTTTCCTTACTCATAGATCCTCAAGGAAAACCCTCGCACGTACGGGAACGCTCTTTTCGTAGCCCTCCACCTCATACTAGTAAAGGTGGGCTCTTTAGTGCTCCTGTGCAACAGGTACAACAACCAACACCAAATACCTCACCGTGTCACTGTGGAACACCACCACCATTTCCCTGCTGTTCACCTATACGAAACAAGTTTCAACCAGCTCAACAGCACCAGCACCACCATTCCCACTATCAGCAGCAACATCCACAACAGCAACCTTACGGAAGAGTGCATAGACGAACTGCTTCCGGTTCTATTGAATTTCCTGCTAATAAGCAGTACTATTATCCAGTAGACCATGGAAAAATCATGGAAAGTAACAATTACTGGCGTTATAACATGTCGGCTGCATCCCATTTCCCTAACCAACCTGAAAAACGGCGTTCACGAGCCCATACTACATCGGGCTATCCACCCACCATGCTATATCAGCAATCTTATGTGCAGCAAAGTAAACAAGCATCTCCTACTCAAATCAGCATAAGTAATGCAGCTGAATCAAACTATAACAATAATACAAATGCATTATCATCTTCTCTTTCAAAACCAAACGCAGCACATCATAGATATCATTGTACGCATTGCAGAAAATCATTTTCTAGACCCTCATCTCTTCGCATTCACATCTATTCGCACACGGGAGAAAAACCGTACAAATGTCCTCATGTGGGTTGTGGCCGCAGCTTTAGCGTACATAGCAACATGAGAAGACATTTACGTGTCCACTGTCCTCCACACCATGGTGGAAATGGCATGGGTAGCATGCGCTTACCTCTTGTTCCAAACCATCGATACTCTGATGAGGAACTGGACGAACTTGAAGACACAGAGTCTAATAGATATGACTATGACATGCAATGCAACAATATGAAGAATATCATAAAAAGGGGTTGTACTACATCACCTCCAAGTAACAAGCTACAATCTTTCTCTGTCTCCTCTCCTCTGCATAGTAAATCTTGAACAACAAAACGCATGTGTTACCTTTTATTTCATTTATTTATTTATTTATTTTTCAAATAATACCATACACAGCATCGCTGGTGTATCACTGTTTGCTTCCCTTTTTTCTTTTTATTACTAGTATTGATCTTATCCCCATTCCCAAAAAGAATTATATATATACATATCTATTTTATATAGTATGGTTGTTTTGTATAAAAACCTATTATTATCTATACTGTTTGAGCTCTATACCGAAGAGAGAGAGATAAGAAACCCAGTCTGTGTAATTATGAAACAAGTTCTTATTGACAAATTGAAATAAATAAATATAAATACAAACGCAAATATAAAAGCCATTATTACATAAACTGTTTCAGCCGTGATTCACGCCACATGCAGGACTATTAAATATTTTGGATACATGCTTTAATTAAAACAAAAAGAAAACTTTAAAAATGATCTACAGTTACGTTCTAGTACTTCAAGATATCATTTATGCGTCTTTGTTTTGCTTAATCAATTTAGAATAAAACACCTCCTAACGCCCTTTTGATTTTATGTGTGTGTTTTTTTTGTTTTACATGTGGCTCGGATATACTAAGTGATCGTCATGAAGCATTTACCCCTTGTTTAGACTAATTGGCAAACTTGTTTATCGGATAAATACTTGTTGAGTAAATCTAGCATAATAGAATGTTTGCTTATAAGTGGACATCATATGTTTGTATATGTTGTAAAAGTGGACTAAGAGCATTCTATTCTATCGACGATTAAGAAAGTAACTGATTATATATAGTCTTGTACTTTTATGGTGAATGTTACAGTTTTCAATATTATTAAGTTTATTAAATTAATAAAATAAAATTTTGCGTTTAGGGAGTGTCTAGAGTTACAAGTACTATTCTTGTATCGAATCATTAAAAGCTTTTAATTTATGATTTATAGAGGCTGTAATTTATATATAATAAAAAGTAAAAAAAAAAATTACATGGAGAAATTGATCACAAAACACAGCGTACTAGAACTCGTATTTTGGAAACAAAGTTAGAAGAAAAAAAAAACTTGGTATAGTTTAACGATAACAATGTACGTTCTCTTTTAAGTATCATTTTGAGTTCTATAAATAACTTGCAGTCAATCTAAAAGAATCTTCCAATTTTTGATTACTAATATACAAGAGTGAAAGATGCTTTTTTTCTAGAATGTTGTTTTGGTAAAAGTTCAATACTTTGAATAGTATTCTAATCACACAACTCACTGTATAAAACAGCGACTGTTTTATGTGTCAAGTATTGTTGTGGTTTAAGATTATAACATTACATGGCTTAAAGTGACCCTTTTCGTAGTTTTCCTGGGGTGTTTTATAGTTGTTTTTCCTACTAAAAAACACCTGATTTTTGTTGAAGCTACTCTTGAAGCATATATCACTGATGAAAGCTTAAGTTTCAGTCAAAACAAAATGTTTACACTTTATATTGCAATGATTCGAAAAAAGTAATAATAAACAATACAAGAACTTTTATACAGACAATTCAATTTATATTATTTTTTTTTTTCTTTTATTTTAAAAAAAAAAGTTGTATATTTGTAAATATTTTAGTGGAAAAAAAAAACTAATTTTCAAATGGATATTCGAAAGGTTCAAAAGGTGCAGCTTCTTCCTCTGCTGCTACTCTGGCATTAGCATCTATGTAAAAGAAAAAGACATAGTGGTTAGCTCATTTGTAATATTAAAACAGTAACAAATCATATTTACCTCCAGAAGGAACGCGGGGCTGAATTAAATCTTCTTCCTCATCAGGTTTTTTATCTACAAGCATAATAATGCCACCTACGTTCTCTTGTTTAATAGGAATATAACGCGAATCTTCTTTAAATGCAATGTGTTTCAGTTGAAGAGGTACAACGCGTGCCATATTCTCCAAGATTTCAAAGTTTTCTTCCTTCTTCTTCTTTGTCTTGCGCTCCTCCTTCTTCTCCTCCTTCTTCTCTTCTTCTTTCTTCTCTTCTTCTTTGTCTACCTCCATCTGATCACCCTTTTCCTTTTCAATCTTCTTAGCGCGAGCCTTGGCCTTGGCTGTTGTGGATAAGACTGCGGTGGCTACCTTTTCAACAACAGTAGCTGATGGTGGCTTCAATGCAGGTGGATAAGCATACAATGATGCCTTTGCGTTGGAGATGAATTCAAAGCGAGGAGTATCCAGGTTTTTGTTGAGACCGATGATGGCAGTAGGTGTGAACGCTAAACTCAACATGTGCGTCAAGGGATACCAGTACCAAAATTGTGTGAATACGGCCATACCCACAATAGCGGGCATATTGGCGTGGCCTGTACGAGATAATAAGGAAATGGTGACATTTCTACCACCTGCATCCAAGATACCCTGTGCGAGTACAGCACCAAATTTGGCCATGGGATCTTCGTGTTTATCACTGATGATCTTTTCGTATAACTTTCTAACACTGGCAACCTTGGGGTTTGTACTTTCAGTTTGTTGGATTAGGATCATGGCTTGCGACATGAAGGCACCCTGGCGGACAAAGTCAACGGGGTCCTTTGTCATGGGTTCGAGTAACTCGAGGGCATCCTATTGTCAATTCCAATTCGTATTATTACCGTATACAAAGAGTGTATTATTATTTATACTTACGATATAGCCTGTACCGGCACATGAAATACCCAAGGCAAGTGTGGCACCATATCTCACATGAGGATTATAACTCTCAGCCAACAACTGGACAATTCTAGGCACCTGCTTAGGATTACGAAGGAGCACAAAACCAAGCGAAGTTACAGCAGCACGACGAACATCATCATTCACATCACTAACAGCAACATGAAGTAAACGGCGAATAGCCTTATTGTTTCCAGTACCGCTATAGGCCATAGCGATGGTATAAATACCACCATAACGGATAACGGGATCCTTATCCTCAAGCATCTTTTTAATCAGAGCATCAGCCTGCTCCTCCTTTCCGTACATGATGAGGGACATACCAATAGCTAAGCCACGAATGATCTTTTCGTGTTGAGTTTCATGTGCATAAAGGAACATCTCATCCAATGCCTCTTCATTTCCAGTTCCAAGCATAATCAAACCCATTGCCAAACCAGCAGCCTCACCAGCTACTGCATTGTCACCAAACAGGACATTCTTGAGATCCTCAAAGATACCTTCATGAGCGGTGGCCATACCGGCAACACCTAAACCAAGAGAGGCACCATGTTGAATGACATCATCAGATGTGTTGCTCAAGGCAGATTTCAAGAAATCCAAGACATCGGCACCGTGATTGGCATTGATAAGACCCAATGCATACAAGGAACCACCTTCAGAGTATGAACTGTTACCACTTACACCTTCTTGGGGCAAATAGGGGGCAAGCAAGTTCATGGATTGAGCTAATTGACCCTTGTGAATGACACCCAAGGCAGCGGTGGCACTGAATTTGGACCAGTTTGTGGCTCTTGAGAGCCAATCGAGATTCTGGCGTAAGAATTCGTCACTTGTTGTACCAGCTTGCATAAAGGCATTGGCAAAAGTGACAGCGGAGTGGTAAATCGAGTTTCTTGACTCCAAAGCATTCTGTATAAAAGAAAAATATTACTATATAAATATATTAACATTAAAAATGGTATCATTACTACCTTTGTGTTCTTCAAAATCAATAAATCGGTATGGTTGTTACGATAAAGGAATTCAAGATGTAAACGAATAGATTCTTCACCAGATAAAATGGATTTAATCTTCTTGAAGGGTGTATCATTCTTGGGCTAAAAGAAGGCGGTTACACATTTTGTGTCTTTACACTTATCTATCATTCATTACCTTGTCTTCCTGCATAGCATCATCAGATTCCTGAACAGCAGGCTCAGAAGGTAACTCAACTGCTACCTTTGACAAGAATTCCTGTGTGGCATTCTCTTCCAAATCAAAAGAGATTTGATAAGCCATAAGCTGCAAAAAAAAAGAGAGAAGATTAAAACCACCATCCGATTACGTAACTAAAATAACAAGAAACGAACCTCATTGTCCTTCTCAACCAAACCCTTCAATAAATCAGTACAGGATGAATGATCATTCAAATGCACCAAGCACTGACTTATAGAAATATAATCAGGTTCCTTCAAAGTATGATACATCTCAACTAATAATCTCAACACCTGATTACGGAACTTGAGATTCTGAACAAGAATCATACAGACATCGAGTACATAAGAAAGTAATTTGTTGGGTGAACCCTTTTCAATCATTGCCTTTACAACATCCAAGCGTCTAGATTCAAGAGCAATACCAATAGCCTGTTCGTACTCACCATCTTGAGCACAACGTTGGAACATTCTTTCAACAACATCCTGTAATCTGGGATCAATGTTTTCGGGTGCGTCCTCACTTGTTCTGAGATGAATATACTTGTCGATACACTTGGCTAAAAAAAAAAGAAAAAAAGAAACGAGATAAGTATAAGTTACATTTCTTCCAACGTGTATATAAACAACACATACAGATAATAGTGCTAACGTATTCTGATGAATCTGAAAGATCAAATTTTTTACCAGCACCAAGTGCAAAAGTAAGAGAATCATCCATTTCTCCCAAGTTGTAATAAACCTATATAAACATAAGTATTCGCACTTAAAATATACAAAACAAGAACTTACCTTTGAGGCGACCAAGGCAGCAAGTTCTCTCTGGTTAAACGAGGTGTCTTCATAGAGGATCTCACTATACACGAATACTTAGTATAAATAAACACTTTCTTGTTATCTCTACTTAATCTCTACATTTTAGCAATAGAATCTGATATTTCTGCCCAGAATTCATCAACAAGACCATTTAATTGTTCAAGAGCATAAACCTTTAATTCAGGTTGAGGCTCATCAAGTAAGGCGATGATACCGTCTATTATACAAAAGAGATAAGTCTTCCCCTTCTAGTAAATAAATATATAAAAAACCAAAGACTTACTTGCAGATGTAAGAACTGTCATATATGAATAATATCAAGAAGAAAAAAAGAAAGAAAAACTAGACAATAAGACGAAAAAGAAGGTGAACTTCTTCAACACGTAATTTTAAAAAAACGGACGCGCAATGATAAAATGCCTTAGTGTGACGTCGACCCCAAGCGGAGATAGAAATACATCGAATTTTCTCTCTCAGTCATATTATTATTATTTTTTTTTTTGCTATTCTTGATACACTTCACTTAAACGGTTATGGCATCTGCAAACTTTGGAAATAGCTACGTGACGAGATCAAAAACAATTGAAGTACCACTTCAACACGAACAAGTGTTGGAAGTGGTATGTAACGATCTTCCTAGTAATCCAACTGAACTCACGGATATCTTTCGACAAGAGTCTGTTGGTCTTCCTTATTATCGCATGCTAGCAGTAACTATTATGAATATATCCGCGTTTTATGTCTATTCCTAATATCTTTTTTATTGTTAAGATTGAATACTATGAACAGGATAAAATAAGTCAAAGTATTAGTGTTGTTCAAGCTGGCCTAACTACTGGTAATTGTGAATCATCAAAGTTTTTTTCTTTTTAAAATATAAAAAAAAAAAAAAAAAAAAAAAAAAAAAAAAAAAAAAAAAAAACTAATCACTTTAAGTAGCAAGTCAATCGCCACACACTCAACCACGACAAAAACTACCTCTTTTAACACTAATCGCAACTTTACATATGCGACTAGCCAAAAAGGAAACGGAGGACGCTAAACGCCAAAAATGCCTCGATGAAGCTACCCAATTTATCAACGAAGCCGATCGCATCCATAATCAATATGAGCCCACGTTTGTTGTGAAAGGAAATCTCTATATCTTATTAAAGAAATTGGATGATGCTGCGCGTTCATTCAACATGGTCCTTGAAAAGAGACCAAACTGTATTCCAGCATTACTTGGAAAGGCCAAGATTCAATATCATTTACAACAGTACAAGCAATCACTAAAGTCATACCAGACAGCACTCAAGTATTCCCGTAATCGATTTTCTCCTGTTGAGATTAGACTTGGTATTGCACAGTGTTTTGCACAACTAAAGATGTATCCTGAGGCAAAGGTGGCTTTAAAAAGATGTATTGAAGTGGTAAATAGTAGTAATCAAGTACTATTAAAAAGTGGAGGATTTTTTTTTAAAAAAAATACGATATATATTTAGGGAACATCACCTAACGCGACAGCATTGATTATGTTGGCCATTATCGAACTCAATGACTCCAAGGATCCTGAAAGAGGTCTTCATCAACAAGAAGTCGCACTTCGACAAGGTCTCCAACACATGCAAAAAGCACACCAAGCCAATAAAAGACACCCTGCCGTATTAAACATGATGGCCAATCACTTCTTCCTAACACGCGATTTTGAAAAGACAATGAGAGCTGCCTCTAGAGCAATGAAGAAGGCAACAAATAACGTAACCAAAGCCGAAGCCTCCTACCAGATTGCAAGAGCACACCATCAAATGCAAGAGTTTGAAAAGGCCTATAAATTCTATCGACAGTCCTTGGACTTGAATTCAGATCACATTTTAGCTCAGTTTGGTATGGGACAAATGCAGTTGAAGCGAGGTGAATACAATTTGGCTACTGAGATGTTTGAGAAACTCCACAAGTCGGAACCAGAGTGTATTGAGGTGATGAAGGTGTTGGCTTCTCTCTATGGTATTTCTGGTAAAAAGGAGCAGTCGTTATCATTGTTCAACAAGATTTTGACAAATACAAATGATGATCCATTATTGGCTATGGAAGTGGCAGAGATGTATGAGGAAACTGATGGTGCAAAGGCACTTGAATGTAAGTGATAATATAGCGTTATTTGTATTTAAATAAGCCTCTCACTTTTCCTTTCAGATTATGAGCAATCCCTTGCTCTTTTAGATAAAATACCAGAAGAAGAATTGGTCGCTGTTGATCGTGTTAATGAAATCAAACCTGAACTTTTAAATAATATTGCCGTTATGCATCACTCCCTTGGTCACAGCGATAGAGCAGAGCATTTCTATAGTCTTGCTATTCAAGAGAGCGAGTCTCCTAAAGAAAGTGAAACAGAGAAGCATCTTAAATTAACAATGAGCTACAATTTGGCAAGATTATATGAGGATCGTTTTGAAGTAGATAAGGCTGCTGCTATTTATAGAAAGATTACCGAAGATTACCCTTCGTATGCTGATGGTAAGATATTTATATACAATGGAACAATAAATACGTGATTTCTCACTATTGAATCATTTATATTAGCTCATTTACGTTTGGGAGCTATAGAGCAAGGACTTGGTCGTGCCACTGAGGCTATTGAACATTACAAGGAAGTTTTTGATTCAGACCCTAATGACTCAAAGGCATGGATTATGATTGGACAGGCACAGGCAACTATTAACGAGAAACTCTGCAAGAGATCATTCGAAAAGGTACTCAAGGATTGTGACAAGAATAATATATACACACACATTGCACTTGGAAATTATCATGCCTCTGTAGCGAGAGAAATGAAACAGGACAAGTCGAAACAGCAGCGTGAAGAGACTTACAAGCTCGCTGTTAACTTTTACTCACAAGCCTTACGACGAGATCCCACAAACGCTTACGCTGCAAACGGTATTGCCATCACAATCGCTGAAAAGGGTCATCTCAATCAAGCTAGAGAGTTATTTGACCAGGTTAGAGAGGCCACTGTAACAAATGCAAGTGTGTGGGTAAATTTGGCGCATATTCTTGTTGAGTTGAAGCAATTTAAGCAAGCAATTGTTATGGTAAATTATCTGTTTATTTACTGCATACATTTTATGTTTTTTCTAAAAAAAAAAAAAAAAAAAAAACTTACCTTTGATATTTTTAGTATGAAAATGCATCCAAGAGGTTCTTCAACAACAAAGATGCCAACATCTTACTTTGTCTTGCCAGAGCCCAGTATATTCTCTCCAAAACTAAAAAAGACCCCGAAACTATGTATGAAGCAATGAAGAATACTCAAAAAGCCATCCTGATCAATCCCTCCGACAAAACAACTCACTATAACCTGGCACTGGTGCAGCAATCTTACGCTCAACTGGTTTCCGAAATTCCCCAAGAGCAACAGAGTTCCAAGGACATGAGACGCGCCATGAGCTGTCTAGAGTGTGGCCAACATACCTTCCGAATGCTGATTAATGTACCAGTTGATGAGTTTGTGTGGTACGAGAGAAAGATTGCAGAGCAGCGTGAACGATACGGTGAGACTCTGAGAACACAGTTAGAGAGAAAGATTACAGACCAGGTCAATTATGAAGAGGAAAAGGAGCAAAGATTGAATATTGCTCGTAAGAAGCGTGAGGATGAAAGAGCAAAGGAAGAGGAGGCGAAGGAGAAGGTGCGTCGCGATGCAGATTTAAAGCGTTCAGAATTAGACGAAACTCGTCGCAGATTGATGGAGAAGGTCCGCGAGGACAATAAGTTGATGGCTAGTCAACAAATTGAGCTGGATGAGTTTGAGGAGGAGAAGAAGACAAAGAAGAGAACTAAAAAGAGAAAATCTGATGACCCTGATAGAGATCCAGAAGAGGAAGAGTATGAGAAATTGGCCAGTAAGAAGGATAAAAAGGTAAATTACATAAATATTTTATCACAGCAGTTAGTCTAAACGTTCTCTATCTATAGAACTTTAAAAGTAAACGTATTATTGAAGATTCAGATGAGGAAGAGTTTGATTTGTAAAAATAATAATAATATATATACTATTGTATTTTGAAAAATATATTTTGTTGGTTGACCAAGTTTATACAAGTTTTATTTGTGCTGTTTGAATTGTTCAGAAAGAATAAAAACTTCAGTTTAATCCCTTACTGTTTTAAATTATTATTCTCCTATTTTGCAACGAGATTTATGAAAGAGGACCTATATCATTTCTATTACAGGTTGTCTTTCACCTGAAA
>MU622246.1:580029-604515 GCA_025399235.1 Backusella circina FSU 941
TATAATAGTTATATTCATCGGAAATTTTCCAGTAAGGTACGTATAGCATTTTATTTTCTCGAGGGGTTCCCCAGTTAATTACATTTAAAATATTTCTCCAACAGAAATTATTTTACTCTTCGGTTTTCAGTATAAGATTGTCGTGAAAATAGCATACAACGCATACATGGCATACATGGCATACATGGCATACATGGCATACAACGCATACAACGCATACATGGCATACATGGTATTATCTTATCTAAGCGAAATTCATAGAAATAGGTATTGCATATAGAGTACTTCCATTATTTCTATCGTCTACGTAATCCTTAGAATTCGAATGTCAAGAGCTGTTGGATTCAACCGGATTTTGCTGTATATATAAAATACATGCATTCGTGTGTGTACTTAAACTATAGGGTTCTCAAAAGTCTTACGGATTAGATTGAGTTGTGTGAATAACAACGAATACCATCTTTACCGTAGTCAAAACTTGTTTGAACCTAACTCATTATATAAATAGTAATACCTGTTACGGTGTTATCTGTTTTGTAGACTTTAAGAATCTCGTTAGACACTGATACCTGTATGTGGTGAAAAAAAATGACGGAATTAGCGGAGAAAACTTAGGTTACCTTCCCACGGCCAGTTTTTAATTTCCGCTCCGTGCATTATATGGAAAACCCTTTTTGCTTTACTAACGACTGTCTTAACTTCTCCGTCAGTTCTTTCAACATGGACTTCTGACAGTTCCAACCTAGGCAGTAAGTGCTCCTAATAAATGTTTCACATACTTATACCTTTCTTATATTCAAATATCAATTATTTAAATCAAAAAAATCTTGATGATATTCAAGAAAAAAAAAAAAAAAAAAAATAACCAAAACACTACACATATAACTACCAGTTTGTAAAGATGACGAACGGTTTGTTTTTTGAGATAAAAATCAAAAGTTTTTAAGATAAAAGTTTGCGTTTTGTGACATAAAATTTAAGTTTAAGCAATTTCCTTTTTACAGTTACTAGATCTAAACCCCAACATATACGTACACGGTCGAGTGTCCAACACACAAAATAACTAGTGTTTCAGTCTTTCGCAGAGAATTTTATTATGAACTTACAAAGATAAAATCAATAGCTTATAGAAAAAAACTACTTTTTCTGTTGTTTGATGTATTATTTCCGAAAAAAAAAAAATATAGACAAAATTTTGGATCATGAAAAATAAAAGTAATAAAGAAGAGTATAAAGTCATAGTGCTCTGTTATGAATGCAGAGTAACCAGGTTGTGGATGAGAAATGTTCTTTTCGATGGTTTTTACAATATAATTATACAGGTCTAAGAAGACAATTTCACATTAGGTTATCACTCTATACAAATACATGCATCACCAAGAACAAAATATAAAAGTCTATAAGGAGATTTCTAAAAAGTAAAATTCGCTATTATCTCTATAACGTATAGACCGAAGAACTTCTTATTGATGCTATTTGGAGGGAAAAAAAAAACAAACCCAAAAGATGTTAGTTTTGAAATAACATTCTTTTGTAATTTTAAGTAACGATCATGTTGTATTAGGTATCTTCTTTGAATCATGACGAACGAAGATATCTAAAGACCGTTCAAGTTCTTTTAGATGAAGAAAAGAAATACTTCACATTATTGAAAACTCTTGTTTGTTTGTTAAAAAGATATAAAGACAAATGTATGTGACTACGTTACATCACAATAACGAATAAATGTTGACAAATATTTTTATATACAAACCAAAGAATTTAAACCTAATCAGTAAGAACTTCTATTGCATACTTGGAAACTCTTCTTTTTTCTTTGGGTCGATATAATCGATAACTATTGTGCATCTTAGTGTTGTGACAGTATACTGCGTTTTCATTTATTCGTGCTACCACTGCATTTTCCACAACTTACGTTCGTTTACATGAAATAATTAAATTGACTTGGATTGACAGGTTACGAAGATTTCTTATAGCTTCTTTAGACGTTAATTAAAGTCTCCTCTTATCAGTAAGAATATGCCTTTTATTTCCAATGTTTAATAATCGTTTACGAGTTCATGAGGGGGGAGAAGGATCATAATCACAAGGTGTTCTTATGAAAAGCATCTTTCAATGTTAAGGGAGACTTGTAGCGTTCGAACAAATTTTGACTTCTTCCTTTTCTATAACACTCATCCCATGAAAATTTTCCTGGTTCTTCCCGTAGCTTAATTACGAAATACCTGTCTGCAGTGATTACTTTTTCAATAGGTGTGATCGTCCCAGCTTCATCCTCTTCAACCATTTTGATTTTCTTATTTGTATAGTCGAAACCGTCTTCTGCATATCGCTTGATTTTTTTAAGAATGGTATTATCGTCTCTGCTCTTTTTAAGTTCATCTGCACATTTTGAAATTTTTTGGAATTGATTGTTTGTGTTTTTCATTACATCCAATATATGATTGTAGTTTTCCTCTTCCTTTGTTGTGTATGGTTCAAACGATCTTGCAGCGATTCGGTATATACGTCTTAACTCAGGATCTTCACTTTTTTCAAGACCAAATAAACTTTTCTTCTGGTTGCAAAGGAAGTATGTTAATGCAGCTACTGGTTTCATAGTGTTTTCGCTCATTACATCTGCTGAGATGCTATCAAGGGAGTAAAATCGACAGGTTTTAGCCCAAAGGTATTTTTTGCTGGTATAGTATGACTTGTTCTGTGACTGATTAAAAGTATCTTCGATAAAAGCTTTGGACGAGAATCCTTGAATCACAAAGACCATTACTACAGGTTCTACTTTAGTTAGATCGTGAATGTTTAAACAATATCGCGTCAAGCGTTTCAAAAACTGCATATCGACTATTTGTTGTATCTCAACCAAGACCGGTGGCGTAGCCATGGCGTGTTTTCCTCCTGGTATTCCATAAACAACATCGCTTTTTCGGCCATCTTTGAACTCTTTTTGACCTATATCATATGCAATACCATTCACCCTCCCATCTGGAATTGCAAGATTAAAAAGATGTAAACATGACAAAACAAGTTAAAAACATACCTGTTATTTCATTGATAACTATTTCCTTGATTTCTGCCTCATAGAACAGCATCTTGCTCGCTAGATCGGTCCCAGGACGTGTTGAAAGGGTAATGAGGATAGGGTCATCGACAGATTCTATTATTAAAAATTAAGGTTAGTGATTTATTTTTTACTGTTTTAATAAGGCGGAATTACTTGACATGGCCAACGATCAATAGAAATTGAAATTAAATTCAGTAATGATCGAAGAAAACTGCTATTTGAAGAGAGTACGAATAAAGCACTACACAATAAAACGAAACACTGACAAAAAGAAAAGGAGAGTAGTTATATTCACACGGGGACAAATATTTGTGTGAAAATCTCTCTCTAAGGACACGTTTGTATATACAAGTTCACCTTTTTCATGCGACACATTAACTTACTGTTTATGACAGACATGGAAACTAGTGAAATTACAGTGGCTTTTCTACATCCATCATAATCCGATCCTATATGACTTTATATGTGAAACACTTCAAGAGGCAAATAAATAAACATATGAAATGCGCATCTCCCTAAACTTGTGTTCTTGGCTACCCAAAAATATCTGCTCTCTGTACCATGTGTATTGAAGAACAGCACTCCAGTAAAATGTAATAATATGGTGTACGAAAAAATATAGTGTCCCTAAAGAATTTATTAGTAGGGAAAAAATGGTGTCCGTATAATTACCCTTCATTCTTATATATCGTGTGTAACGCACATACCGTATGTATCGTATGTACCGTATGTATCGTATGTACCGTATGTATCGTATGTACCGTATGTATCGTATGTATCGTATGTTGCGTATGTTGCGTATGTTGCGTATGTTGCGTATGTTGCGTATGTTGCGTATGTTCGTATGTACCGTATGTACCGTATGTACCGTATGTTGCGTATGTACCGTATGTACCGTATGTTGCGTATGTTGCGTATGTACCGTATGTACCATAATAGAATAGATTCGCTTTAAGTATCTTTATCCATAACGTATATCTCATGAAGGTAATAAAGATAGCAGATGCATTAGGAATCTTAAGCTTACAGTTCTCGACAACCTAAGTTGGCCTAAAACGACATATATATTTTATGTACGTAAGCACACACATGAATTTGATATCCCAAGAGTTTTCAGAATGCCTAATCTAACTCAACACACTTATTGTTGCTTATGGTAGAAATGGCATCAGTTTTGAACAAACTTGGATTGAGTAATATATTTATCATTATGGACAATGCCACAATAGACAAAACATCTGAAATTCTTAGAGCAATCTGTGACTATGGACATACACCACTTTTTTTTACTGCCTTAATCGCCTCTTTTGAATCCAATGGAAGGGTGCCGGTCAAAAATTAAAGGCGAGGCACGTAATATACCTTTTGGGAAAAACGAAATGATTGCTGACAGAATTGAAGAGGCAGTCAAGAAAGTTGTACCTGAAGACTGTCAAGGTTGGATCCGTCATTCACGAGGATTATTTACAAAGTGTATGAATATGGAAAGAATATAAGTTTATAGTTAATAAATTTAGTTTTTTTAGAACTACTATAAGTTCTTTTTTTTTTTTTTTTTTTTATTGGTTTTGTGATGTGTATATTGATGGTCAAACATTTCTACTGCTTGCCAAACAAAAAACTCTATTTTTAGTTTTCAAAAATTCTATTTTCAAACGCAAAACACTGTATTTTTGTTGTTTACTTCGTTTGGCAACCTCCTGACTACTTTTGTTTTTTTCGTGTCAATAGACGACACCACTCCGAGCATATACTACTTTTTGTTTTCTTGTTATTTGTTTGTTATGACCGCTCCAGCAGGATGAAAATATGAATATGTACAAACCTCATGAAATACCACCATAGAAAACATAAGATTCATGCCTTTTTGACAAAGTGGGTTTTTAACTTTATATTTCCCTTGAGGTCATAAGATAAAGCTACTGACAATGTTGAAGTATTTACCCCCGACCTGCAACTTCCTTTTTATGAAATCATGTCAAGAAAAGATATTAAAAACAACAGTAAACATTTATGAGCATACCATATTGCAACATCCTTTTTTGTTATAAAAAAACCAAAGAACAAATAATGATCATTCAAATATATAATATATGGTTAGTTTTATTGTTTTATACGTTTTGTAAATCTCAACCAACCACTCACGGAGAAGTACTAGTTTTAGAAAAAGGAACCGTTCAGTTTAAACTAACTTCAAATGTATTGACATCATCCGAGCTTTTTTTTTTTATTACTAAATTAGAGTTTATTGCTGCCATTATGAATGGCTCATAAGTTAGTGATACAGAAGCGAACTTTATCTTTTTATTAGAGTAAAAACAAGACACTAGGAAGGTGCCTAGAGGGACTATATCAGTTGGCCCCGATCCAGGATATAAATATCTAAAACAAGGAAAGGAGTATATAGTATACCAACGCTTTCAAGGAAGTTCCATCCGGATGTTAGGTCGTTAGTGTGTGACAAAGGTCAGTTTTTGGGTGAAGCCCATGATAAGACGCTAGTCTGTGGGCAGGCTAGCTTTAAACTTATACCATAAATTGTACCATGTGAGAATGCGCTGAAACAATATGAAATGGCTTGTGGTTACTCATTTTCTGCCCATCTAAAAAAACGCTTATTCTTAAAGAAACACATCAAGATAAAAAGCTAAAGATTTCGTCCAAACCATTTATTCAAACGGCGATATATACCCACGTACAATGGCATATCCCCTTTCTTTGGTGAAAAGCTGGTCTATGTTCATGCAGTAGAACGTCAGCCCACTTGGCTCTCATTTTTCATCTTGAAACGTTTCAATCTTTTGATATTTATTTCACATTCCGTATTATCTATTTTATCTTCTTTCTTTTCTCTAAAGAATTTTTTGTATTATTTATTTTGAGCTTGTATTTTACAATTTATTTATTATTTTTTTCGTTGATAAAAAAAAATCACAAAAATTATTGTTAATATGACTTCTACTGCAGTAAGGTAGATTTAACTCACATACACAGTCGAACATGAGAATAATAAATAATAATAAAAATTAATAATTTAGAGTCGCCTTACGTGTTCGCCCCTTAACTGAAAAAGAACACCTTTCCAACTGTACAGAATGTATATCTTTTATACCAAATGAACCTCAAATTCTTATTGGAAAAGATCACTCGTTCACCTACGATTATATATTCAACACCCACTCATCACAACAATCGATCTATGATGCATCTGTTGTTCCTTTAACAGAAAAATTTGTAGAGGGGTAATTCTTGATTTAATATTCATGTGCAAATTTATGACTAAACATAAATATTATTCTCCCCTTATAGTTTCAACGCAACAATTTTGGCATACGGGTAAGTCATTGTCTATTAATATTAAATGTATCATAATAGGAATAATAGAAATTAATAATAAAAAAAACTCAGTCAAACAGGATCAGGAAAAACTTTTAGTATGGGAACTGCCCTTGATGAAAATCTAGATTCAGAGCACCAAGGTACGATGCATACGAATAACTTTTGATGAATTTACGTTTAACAACTTTTGATAGGTATCGTTCCTCGATTTATTTACGATTTATTTAAACGTCTTGAAAGTAAAAAGGAGTCCACTCCTGATCATGACTATCAAGTGTTTGTCACCTTTTTGGAATTATACAATGAAGATCTTGTCGATTTACTCAATATACAACATTTCTCAAACTCAAGGCGAAGGACAAATTCTGCGAATGGACACATCTCGCCGTGTGAAGTCCAAATTCGCGAAGATATCCACGGTGGCATTTACTGGAGTGGTGTTCGTGAAGAACCGTGCTCGAGCCCTGACGAACTTTTGCGCTATTTGGCGAAAGGTTCACTATGTCGTACAACCGGATCCACCGATATGAATTCCGTTTCTTCTAGATCACACGCTATATTTTCAGTTATTATCAAACAGCAAATGCCGGAAGATAATGACCAAGTGGTACCTGGATCCGGATCTAAACAAACTGTCACGAGTAAATTTCACTTTGTCGATCTTGCCGGTTCTGAAAGGGTACGCATAAGCAAATAAAATAAAATAAGATTTTAATAAACTCACACAACATTTTGTAGTTGAAGCGTACAAACGCCCAAGGTGACCGTGCGCGCGAAGGAATTTCCATCAACTCTGGACTACTTGCCTTGGGTAACGTCATCAGCGCCCTAGGTGACGATTCACGAAAATCATCTCATGTACCTTACCGAGATTCAAAGTTAACAAGATTACTTCAAGACTCGCTTGGTGGAAATTCACAAACACTCATGATGGCCTGTGTCTCCCCTTCAGATTCGAATTTTGTTGAAACGCTCAGTACATTAAAGTACGCGAATCGTGCAAGAAACATAAAGAATAAAGTGACAATAAACCAAGAGTTTGCCGGTTCCTCTGTAGAAGTCAATCAACTTAGATCTCAAGTGGCACGATTAAAAATGGAGCTTAACCTTTTACGATCGTCAGGAAAGACATCTGATTTGATGATGAGTATGCTTAATAATGGCACAGATAATGGCACCAAAGTTTATCAAGAAGAGATTCAAAGATTGAAATCTAAAATTGGTTCCATGTCCGACGAAATCTGCCAGATTACTACTGAACGCGATACGCTTCGAATGGAAAGAGAACTGACCGAACATATGCAATCTGTAGATTGGTCGCAATACCAAACTTCTTCTACTGATGTTGAGATGGGAGAAGCTACAGCCTTAAAGAGTTTACCCATCATTGGCCAATATCAAAAACAGATTCGCGATTTAAGAAACGAGCTTACCGATACACAGGAAAGACTTGCTTTCTGTGAATCCATCCGTGCACCTCTCATGCAAGCCATGACAATGGCAAATAAAAGTACTACACCCAGTCCGTCATTTAGGACAAATAATTTACTCTTGAGCCAAAACCGAAGTGGCTCACCAACTCAAAAACACTCGACTGGTCGTAAAAGAGGAGCCGGAAAAAAGAGACGTACTATTAATGGTAGTACAACTACATCTCGTAACATTACTTTTCGTTCTACAAGACGCTCCAAGGTACCAAATGTTGGCGCAAGACCCAAAAAGCCCATGCTTATTCAAAGCAACGATAGCGAAGATATCGAAAAATGGTTACAAGAAACCATTGGTAATTTTAATACCTCCGAGTCTTCGGGTCTTCGTGTTGAGGCAAAGAGTTCCATAGAAAATGCAAAGTCGCAAATTGATAAAGCACTAAAAGTATTGGATGATTTCAAGGTAGGACAAAAAGCGTAACAAAAAAAAAAAAGACTAATATAACTAACTGTTATTTACTTTTCAGAACAAAGAAATAGAAAGTGAACAGGTATGCCTTAAGATGAAGTCTAGTATCATTATTATTAATATATAACTAATATTGATCTATTTCATATAAAATAATAATCTAGGTGGATTATAAATGTGATTTATTAGCCGATGATGAACTTTTTGACAAACTCAAATCTGAAGAAAATATGAGCATCTTTGGTGATATCGACTCCAGCTCTAATGTAAGTCAGAACTGCAGCTGATTTATATGATCACTAATCATTTATCCTTAAAATAAAAAAAAATAAAAAATAAAATAAAAATAGTCTGAAGAACAAAGCCAAGCCCCGGAAACTAGTAGACCTCCACGCTCAAGAATGGCTTCTGTTGAAACTAATTTTAGTTCCATCATGGACGATAGTGAATTAGAAGACTATTGTGAGAAAAATCCTCAGCTTCATCGTATTCTTACTCAGATTCAATCGGATATCCAAGTAAATGAAGAGCTTGTAGGTCAACTTGAAAGAACCGAAATCGAATACGGTCAAATGCGCAAGAAGTTTGAAAAGAAACTATACTCTTTACGTGAAGAGATCCTCGATCTTCGTCAACAACAAAAGGAGGCCACTACAAAACATACATCACTTGCCCAGTCTAAGGATGCCGCAGTTGCCCATCGTGAAAAGCTGCACATGAATGATGTCCGTCATGCATACGAAACAAAGATGAAGACACTAATGAGCCAGCTTTCTGACTTACGTCGAAAATACACAGCAACCTCTAGTACTATCCAGTCTTCACGTAACCAGAATGAAAGCATGCTTCGTGCCCTTCGTGTCAGTGTTGAGAGTCTAAAGGACGAAAAGCGTCGCATGGTCAGAAAAATGAAGAATGAAGCCGAACGTGTCAAGGAACAAATGCATGTGCATGAACGTGAAATCCAACAATTGCGCAGAAAACAAATAAAGGATGCTGAGACCAAGCGCCGTCTTGAAAGAGAAGGCAAGCAGTTAAATCTTATCCTTCAAAAGAAGACAGATGAATCTGTTATCACAGGCGAAAAGCTCAAGCGTCTCATTCAAATTTTGAAGAAAGCCGTACGTGAAGGCGGTGTCCTTGATGAAAAGTCTCTTGCCAGCTGTGGTTCTATTCTTGATGTAGGTAATGCTCTTGTTCAGTACTCACATGTCAACCGCCTCTCTCATAAGCGAAAAGCTCCAAAGAAGAACCATATTCCTCTTCAAGAACGTACAGCCAAGAAGAAGCAGTTACTCGATCAAGCACTTGCTCAGTTTATTCAAGGAAAACAAGCTGTAGAGGAAATGAAGCAATTACTCGCTAAAAGAAACTCACTCGCCCAAAAGAAGGCCGAGTACTTGTCTGAACGAGAAATGCTTTTGATTGATCAAAACAGACAAAGTTTCACCATTGATCGCGCCATTACTCAAGCTATCGATGACAATATTGAAACCGTAGAAGCCGAGATTTCCTACTTGAATGCTAGAATTCAATCTATTCATAATGATGCTGCAAACGAGATTATGCAAGAAGATGAGGCAGACCCTGTTGTTGACATGAGCTCTCGTCCCGAAAAGAGAGTTACCTTTGCTGACAAAGTTTCAAGCGAAAAGAAGGCAGATTCTGAAGATGAATGGCTTGACATGGATGCTTTGGAAGAGAGCTATAGTATATCTCCAAACGCTAGTCCTGAACGTTGCATTGATATTATTGAAAAACTTCTTAAATCCATTACTGGAGATGAAGCCAGCCTCATCATGGAAACCATGGTGGATGATATTCTCTTGCTTCGTATTGAGGATTACAATAGCAAAATGACATTCCAGCAACTGGAGAAGACGGCCCAAGATCTGAGATGTACCTTATTTGTGATGAAGAAAGCTGCAATTGAAACAACCATCGAAAACGAAAAGAAGATTAAGAGATTACAAGGATCTCGCCGTACTTCTTTATCAAATCTCTCTCTCAAGAGTGGTAACCTCCAATCGTCTCTTCACATGGAAGATGCAAGTGATTCGGACTCTGCTATTGACCTTTATCCAGAAGAACAATATCAGCATATTGAAAACATGTTTGATAAGATTTATAATGATGGTATCAATGGAAATATTTTGAACTCTTCATGGAATGAATACCATATCAGTAGACCTACCTCACCTACCATGGAAGTCGCACCAAGCCCTAAACTGAGACCACAAATTCCTCAAGCATTATCGGGTAAGATGGGCGTGAATGCTCCAATGAAACCCTCCACGTCTCCTCTTGTCAACCGTCGCAATTCAATGTCATCCCCTGAGCAATTCTTGCAGCAATTCCCTCAAGCACTTTCAGGTAAATTGGGAGTAAATGCTCCAATGAAACCCTCTACATCTCCACTCGTCAACCGTCGCAACTCAATGTCATCTCCTGAACAGTTCTTACAACAGTTACTTCAGACACCCAAAGATGTTCGACCACCATCTTCACCACGTATGAAACCTGCAGAATTTGCACGTTATCAAACCGATCGTGAATCGTCCACATCATCTATTCGTAGTCGAAATCCTCGAAGAACATCGATCCAATCTGACAACGGTTCCTTACCCTCCGTTTATTCCGTTAATCAGAGTCATAAAATGACCCGTGCTTCCTCTGGAAGCAAGTTACCATCAACAACAATAACGGCCGATGTGAATGGTGTAACCTCCAATACGACTCCTCCCACGGCTATTCTGAATAGACGTAGAGCCTTTTCGTTCCAGCAACCCCCAACACCTCCTCCCACCAACATGAGAAGACGATCACTTTTACGTGAGATGAGCTATGGATACGAAGAACCCAAAATACCATCACCGCAGAAACAATACTTTAGCCCAGACCTAAGGGACGGAAGTGCTGCTAGAGACTACACTAATGGTACCTCTTTAATTCCAGCATTTAACAACAACATGCTGCTTCCAACCGGGATTCAGATGAACAGACCCCATTCTGTAATGAATCTACCCACACAGCCAAAACCAACAAAAGCAACAGCCTTACCGCTAAAAAGAGACAACTCTCCTAATCCCTCCTATGAGCTGCGTCGCTCGTCAGTTAACAATGTCTTTGATAGACTGTCCTCAGGTCATACTCAGGCTTCGCAAGCAAAGGCAAAGAGCAACAACTATCGATACTCGTCAAGCAGCATCGAAGATCTCAAGAGACAATGGAATATTGACATGGAAAACGAATACGTTGTGTAATGAATCCCTTTGTGCTTTTTACCCAATTTTTTTTTTTTGGGATTTTGAAAATAAATTATTTTTTGTTATTGTATTCCATTTTAGGCTATTGTTGTTTATTATAAAAAGAAAATGTTTTTGTTTATTATCATTTCATTATAAATTTATTTATTGTTTATTTTGATCTCCATCTCCAAACTCTTTTCGTAAATGAGTAATAGTCCAAGTAAAGAAACAAAGAATATGCAACGAATTAATAAAGTATGGTTAAATGATTTATCAGCTCCAGAGAATGTAAATATGTAAAAAAAAAAAAATTAAATTTTTGTATTCATGGCAAAATTAGGATTCGCCAAGACGAACCAACTTTTCAAAAGCTGATCCTTTAAAAACCAACGTTTATAAAGCGTTTTCTTCCAAACCACCAAAATGTATTTATAAATTCTAAAAAAAAAAAAAAAAAAAAACTGATATACTCAATGCCATGTTTTTATTTAGCTGTGATTGAACGGGCTTCATTTTTTGACGAATCTTCACAGCAAAACACAAGCAAAAAGTATACTAAAAGATACTTATTTTTAGTTTAAGTAATTGACCTTTTTTTTTTTTTTTAATATAATGTCATCTAAAAGCCACCTTAAGAAAGCTACTACCAGTGATAATAATAAACCAAACAAGGTATATATACTCCGGAGAAATCATAACTTAACACTTTATCCATTCCAAAAAAAAATTACAATGTTCCTTGTGTAAAGACAAATCAATAATGCAAACATTTTCTATAGGTTTTCCATGATAAAAACAACACTCCAAAAAATACAGAGCCATTCTTAATAAAAAAAGACTCTGATGTTCTTAAAAGCCCCACCAGCGCTATAAACAGGGAAAGAATCGCGATGCTAGCAGCTAAAATGGAATTAAAAGCACCTCCTCCAAAACCACCCATACAACTGAGCTTGGTTATCCAGGAATATGTATGTAGTCATATGAATAAATTTGGATCCAGGTCATTGTAAGTACTAATATTTTTGACATTTACAGAAAGCACCTAAAAGTAGTAATAAACTGGAAAATGCATACGATGCTCCAAAACAACCACAAATTCCTCATTATTCTCCATTTATGCTGGCCGATTTGGAAGCAACCGACTCTGAGTCTTCCTATTCAAGTGATGAAGGCGACACTGGTCAAGTACTTCCTATAAAAAACCCCAATGGCAACGGATCTCCCCAAGACAAGAAGAAAACGGTTTCTTTCAGTGATAAAGTGATGATTATCCCTGATTATATCTACGAAGAGGAAGAATGCAAACCGGTTCCAAGTGAGAAAAAGCACTCGGTACAAAATATCATGACCAACATCAATAAAATGAATTCCAAAAAGAGAGACAAGCCCATGAAACAGACGGCACAAAGTCCTCAGCGATTATCGAACAAATTACTGGATTTTTTTCAACAAAAACGCATTTTTACTTCTGATAAGTCATCTTATCCTAGTGTGAAAGCCAATTTGGATACAAAACCAGAACCTTTGACACATGTAAGTTACCGTATTCATAATAGAAAACAGTAAGGGTTGAATTGACTTATTTTTATCATTATGGTTGCCAAAGTTAACCAAAAATAGACCGAGAAAGCCATCAAGTATGAGAAAGTCTCGTGAAGTGAAGATCGTTTTATAACTGAGCGCTCTTGACATACTGATTTTTAGCTTTAAAAGGTGTAGGAAATATTTTGCTTTAATATCTTGAAATAAACTCTATTCGCTTGAACAAAAAAAAGAAAAAGAAAAGCTAAAGCACCAATAAACTCTATCGAATAGAAGTGAGTTTGCTTATGTTCATGCTTACATGTACCAAGCAGTCAACCTTGTATATAGGTACTTGACTCTAACCCTTTGCATATTTCAAGTACGTATACCTTTTTTTTTTTTACTTGATATGATTGGTTCAAATTAGTGTGAAATGGTCAATTTAACAACAAAAGAATGATGCGTTATACAAGTACAGTCTTTATAGGAAATAAACCAACTTGATATCATAAATATACTTTGAGCATTGGTTTAGTCTATTTTAATAGTGATATAAACATGATTATGAAGAAAAGAGCTCACATGTGTGGCTTAGTTTAATTTTCACTAACGAATTTCATTGATTTTTTTTCAACTACGCGTATTGAACTTGTATTTATTTATTTTTCAGCTTTTCTTTTCTTTTACATAAACTTAATGTCGTTTTCATTTGGAGCAAATACCACAGGAACTAATACCTTTGGAGGTGGTGGATTTGGTGCTACTTCAAGCACTGGGTTTGGAGCACCTGCCGCAACTACAACAACCTTTGGAGCACCAGCTTCAACCGCAACAACCTTTGGAACAGCAGCTCCAGCTGCCACCGGATTCGGCGCATCCACCACATCAACAGGATTTGGTGCAGCTGCCACCGGATTCGGAACACCAGCAGCAACCTCGACTTTTGGAGCACCTGCTGCATCGACAGGGCTCTCCTTTGGTGGAGCCAACACCACTCCTTCCATTGGAATAACACCTGCTGCCTCAACAGGTCTTTCCTTTGGTGGTAATCCTGCCGCCACTTCAACATTTGGTACATCTACAGCTGGTACCGGTTTGACCTTTGGCGCCAGTTCAGCTCCTGGTACAACACCTTCACTCTTTGGAGCAACAGCACCTACAACCACCTCTGCACCATTGTTTGGCGCCAGTGCAAATACAGGAGGTTTGTTTGGCACTAAACCTGCTACTGCGACAACAAATACAACACTTTTTGGAGGTGCTGCTAAACCACCATTTGGCGCAACAACAACGAGTGGCTTTTTTGGAACCCAACCCGCTATGGGAGGAGGTTTTAACGCAAATACGACATCAGAACAAGATCGAGATCTAATGATTTGGCAATTCCTTATTAAATCTGAACAAGCAGCACAAAGCGCTTCAGCCAATATGCTTTCAAATGAAGAGGGCAGTCGACCAGATAATTTATGGCAAGCATTGGGCATATTTCAAAAGAAATGGGATCTCAAGTCACCTGATTGCGCATTTAGACACTACTTTTATAACGTTGTACCTGCTAAAGATGTTCATCTTTACCAAAAACCAGCAGACCATGATCCAAGAGCATGGGAAGAGGCTCAAAAGGCTAATCCTGATCCAACAATGTAAGGACATATAAAGAGAAAAAAAAAAAAAGTGCATGAATTGTATTTGGGATAAAAAGCAGAATGGGATATAGACTAATACGTCGTGAATAGAATGGTACCTGCATTGGCTATTGGTTTTGAAGATGTGATGAAACGTATTGATCAACAAGAACGATTAAGTAATGCACATAATAGTAAATTACAGGTAATAGTCAACTAGTAACGCAGCGCATAAGACTCAATAACTTAACGTTTTATATTAAAGGAAATTGAGGACAAGTTAAAGACGTTGCAAGTAAAGGATCAATTGGCAACTGCAAAGAAACTAGCTGAATATAAAAAGAGACACATGGAACTTACTCAAAGAGCCCTTAAGGTTAGATCAATGGTTCTTTTTTTTTTCTTATTGCTCTTTAACATTTATTTATTTATCTATTCCAATTTCAGTTTGTCAAGCTCGTTCAACTCTTACGTCATAAAGGATACTCTATCACACCAGATGAAGAAGTCATGCGTACACGATATGAAAATATCCAAGATCAATTGCAGAGATCAGAGCAATTCCATGGTAAATTAACTCAAATGTGGGCTCAGCTGCAATTGATTAAAGAGTCTGGGAGAAAATATGGTCAAATTGGAGGTGTAGAAGGTTGGAGTGCAGTTAGTCAAGAGGATCAGAATAGTATTACTAAAGTAAGTGCTTGTATTCAGTAAAAAGTGGCAATTGACTCATCCTATTGTGATTCATTAGATTCTTGAAGAACAAGATAAGGGCATACAGCATATGGTTGAAGTGATGCAAGGAGATACAAAAGAGATTGAATCACTTCATGAGAGATGGAGATCGTATCCTCAATAATATAACCAGATCAATACATTTATACAAATAAAAAGACTACAAAGAATTGACAGCTAAATGATGACTTTAATATGTTTTTATACATTATTTATTGGTGCTAATAGAACAAATAGTAGCAGTGTGATCATCTTTAGATACTCCAAATCCCTGGCCAATGTTATTGTAAGCAATGAATCATTTTGATTTGCTGCTAGTCGATACCATGTTATGGTTTTAGAATAGTCTTCTATTCCAGTGTAATATTCACAGCCAATAGCGTTAAATGTTCACCACTTAGAGTTATGAATTTTTTAAATCCACAAAAGTGTTCTTTGGTAAGGATATCCATCGTCCCTTCATGATAGCACTTCTATCTGCGCCTTCTATCATTAAACATTTAAGAAGTAGATTGTAAGTCATGTCATTTCAAATACTCTCACGAGTCGTAAGAAAACATGAATGAACTACTCTTCTTTGTAGTGATCTTCATAATGAAAGCTCCAATCCGAATAAACATCATTAAAAAACAAAAGCTATAGTGAGAAACACCTTCCTTCCATGCGCATACTCAATAATAGTAAATAATTTATCTTTTTATTAAAATTGGAATGTCTCACGGACTTATTTATCCAAAAAACTTTTTCAATCCCTTCTTCTTTTTCTTCTCCTTTCCATCTTCATAAGCAGCGCTCATCTTCTCCGAAGAAGTCGACATGGACAAGCTTGAACTCTTACTACTCAAGTGTGAGTTTGAGCTATTGATATGCATGTGAGACATAAGTGATGCCGTCATGCTAACAGAGTCACTCTGTCTCTTAGGGCTAGGTGGTACATAAGGTGGGATGATGTTGGCAGGTAAAGGAACGGGTCCACGAAGGTGTGTGAGGTGTTCTATAAATTGCTGAGGTCTCAAGATCTCGGTTGAACCTTTATTATAGATATGTTAATACTGGATGTTTTTGTTGCTTTTAATCACTATTTACCTATGAATATATCTCGATTGTGAGCTTCAGCCACTTCATACACTGAGCGGATTTCAGAATAGGTGATACCACCAATAACAAAAATAACGAGCTTGGCACCATTAGTCGCTCTGGATGCACCCTATACATACATATATATATATATGAGCATAAAGTAAGTCATCACCTCTTTTTTTTTTATTATTATTCCTAACTGTAGTCTTGGTTGCTACTTACCAAAGTGCTATTCTTTTTACTAGACCAGGTAGGCTTTGTAGTACGCAAGGACACACCGCTATTTGGCATACCTCCCTGTCCAACGGCTTGGTTATGACCATCACTAGAAGGCTCCATGTCTGATTCACGGGTAAAGGAAAATTGTTGTGGATCAAGGGTATTTGTAAATTGGGCCTATTATAATAAATAATGGTCAATACCGATCCTATACATATATATATATATCCAACTTACATCCATGACCTTTTTAAGTACTGGAATATATCGAGAAAGTTCATAAGGTGTCTCTTCATCTTTATCTCTACGATGCTTCTCTCTTCTCTTTTTCAAAAATGATGACTTTTCCTTACTACGCACTCTTGTTAATTTAACGCCTATTAAAGGAAGGTTGTTGATCGCTGTTCTCAGGTCTCTGCTTAGCTTGGCGTGCTCAAATAACTTTCTTTTATCATCCTCAAATATGCCTCCTTCCTTCCAAATAATATACAACATCAACAAGCGAGCCTTATCGGTAGGACTAAACAAAAGGGTATTAGTATTCACTCTTTCAATTCCTTAGAAATGGGATAGAATTCACTTTTTTTGTCTTTTACCTTACGTGTGGATCATCTAAAAGAGGTACCATATCAAGCACAATTGTCTTTGGACTTAATCCTTCCGCTGTTTCTCCAGTGACCATGTTCTAAAAAATATGCATTTAATATATTGAACCCTCTTTGTAAATCCACTTCTTACCTGTTCAAGTGTACCCACTGAATTCAATTTATGTCTTTCAAAAAACGACATACACTCTTGAGCAATACTAAGATGGGCGGAATACTACATACACGCACTTAGCTACACTCTAATATAATAGCTCTTCCCAATTTACCTTTGCCTTCAAGTCTTGATACTGTGGAAGATTATTCAACATGTTCTTCATATCCTTCAAACTTTTTGCTGTACTTTTAGGTCCATCATCTCTAATATAAACACATATTTCATCAGTGTCTCTCTATCTCTCTTAATATATATATCAATTCTTACTCTGTAGCAGCCTTGTTCTCATGCATGAATTCATTGAACTTCTCAATCAAGCGATCGGAGCACTCGGCAATATGCATATTTCGAATAGACTTGTATACATTATCCTCCTCATCAAGAATAACATCCTTTGTATCCAAGGAACCATCTGCTTGGTGGAATTCATGTATATACTTTACACCCACATGATTGGCTGTGTCCTCTACTGGTAATAGATCATTAATCATGGCTTGATATGTGAATTCATGCAATAATGGAGCTGCAGGATCTATTGAACGGTCTACAATTAAAAGAGTGGCTCTAGGCTGAGGTGGATGACGGGGAGGCTTTATACATGAATAGAAATAATGAATATAAATGACACTGTTTTGGTATTATTCCACTTACAGGAAAGTTAGGATTAAGTCTGCAGAAATCATCCACTTCTTGCTGAACATAATTTGCTAGTCTTTCAGCAGGTGAAACCTTGGGATGAATACCTCCTTCTGACTGTGATTGATAGCGAATAATTGGATCTTCACCAAGTGTAGCACATACAGAAAGAAGCTTTGTTTTTGTATTGTTATTAACGCTGTTTTCAAACAAATGGTAAACAAAAACCGTACCTGCTTTGCAGTTTGTCTCAATGAGTCACTAATACGACAAGTTGGATCATCACCAAATACTGATTGAAAGCCAGTGATTGGTTCCACAGTGAAAACACTAGACTCGGCAACTGAAAAAGAAGAACAAGTAAATAAATGAAAAGAAACAGAAAGACTCATATTCTTACCCATAAAATCAACATAAAGCTCCTTTAAATTCAAAATATATTCAGAAGCACCAGTAGATTTCAGTTTTCTATTCAAATCATCAAAAAGTGCATCATCCAAACCTAAAGAAATAAGAATAATGAATAATGAATACATAAGAAAGTGGAATCCATTTTTTGTTTTACCGCTAGTAAAATGAACATGAGCTGCCTTGTAACTTGGCGTCTTTGAAGCAGTAAAATCATCGACCAATCGTAAAATAGACTCACGACAGGGCGTTAAAAAGTAGAAGGCCTCTAATGAGGGATAGGGTTGACGTTTCTTTTCAATGTTTTCTACCACTTTTTAAAAGATATACTATTTAATATATAATAAATTAATTATCAAAGATAATTATCTCCTTACATGTAACCTATAATATTATAATATATTTAATACTAAATTAAATAAACATGAAATACACAAAGAGAAACTTCTTACGTTTTCTTCTAGAATGTCATACATCTTACAGGCTGCGTTGAGAATACGAACACTTTTGGAATCGACCACTATAATCTTCCATTTTCCCGGTGGCTGAACTGACTTGATGGAGTCCATCAGGCCTTAAAAGGTGGAAAATAGAGTTAAGCTGATGAGGTCAACTGAATATATATAGAGCAACTTACGTTTATTCATAATACCCGCAATGCCTGACATTTCTTGTATTGATCTGGTAAAAATAGGTTTACTGAATATATCTGCAAATAATTGTAAAATAATTAAATATAACAAGTACCTCTAAATGGATATTGTGTTTGTTTTTAAGAAAGAGAGACTAAGAAATAGAAAAGTAAAATGAACATATGGAATATATATGAGAATTGGCTTTATTGGCGTGACATTGAGTTTCCCTTGAATTGAACTCCGCGACTTTCTTTACCTGGTTCATTCATTGGTTTGGAAGCGTACTTTGTTCTTAAAAGATGATATTTATTCATTGCTGTATGCATCCATCTTGTTATGGTTTGGTTCCTGAATTGTTTCTTTAAATAAGTACATCCTACTTTATACTAACTGTTGACTTGGTATCAATTTACTGCTATGCAATGTTTTCATTATGTACTTAAATTGGTCATTCATATTCAAAACCATTATAAAGTTTATTTATACATAAAGTCCTCTTTTTTTTTTTTTTTTTTTTTACCTGCTAGCCACAATGGCTGCATTAAATAATAGCAATAACAATAATCAAAGACAATCGTGTCGTTTATGTATATTTTTATTGTGTTTATTGATAATAAAACTGTAATCGTATAATTTATTCCTCTCCAGCACGAGCCTAACAATGAGAAAATGAGGTTAATATTCATACAATGTTGTATATACAAATACACAAACACAACTTACACCGCGACACTTTCTAACATCATCATCACGAGCACCAAACTCTTCAGTCAAACCATTGTAAGGATAAGTACGTTGAACCTAAATTTTGAATGGTATTAAGCTCCAGACTTTTTTGACTTTCCAAAAAAAAATAAATAATAATAATCAAGACTTACAACGGGTCTTTCGGGCTGGGTCTTGTAGACAACAGCTGAAAGTCCAGCAATACCAGCAACGAAGAGCATAAGTTGTGCTAAGGCCTTCTTGGGTGAATAATGGTGCAAATCTACATTTACAAAAAATGTGTTAATTCCGATATGGCCTAAATAATAATCTAATGTCAAATATCAACCTGGGGCCCAGACACCGAACATTTCATCTTCTTCGTGAAGCTGGTATTAATAAATAGGCGAATCGAGTTGATTAAAATGATAAAAACAAGTTAATAATTGCTTGTCAATGCTAATATCATGATTAAATTCAAATTACATCTTCACCAAAGTTACGCTTATCCTGAGGATCCCACCAGCCATAAGGACCACGAACTTGAGTGGTCATGCGAGGCAAGTTGGGATAATCACCAATTTGAGGATCCTCGAGTGTTTCGCCAGTGGTCAAAGTAGATTGAGGACGAATGGCAGCTGTAATCATGGGCTGGCGTTGAGCCAAAAGGCGAGCATTCAATAAGCGTGTTGTGGTTGAACGTAATGCCATTTCTAAAATAAAAGAGTGGGGTTTATAATGTTAATGAAAGCGATTTTTTTTTTTCCTTTTGGCTGTATTATGTTTTAGCCAACAAACTGCATTAGTTATTCCGCACACCCCCCTTGATTTCATTAGTGGTCACATTTTATGACATCAGCCAATTTTAATTTTTGACAGCAAACACATATTTTTATTCATTCAAGACAAAAAAAAAATAGAACATGGAAGCAAGTAAACATGTCATTTATCGATGCTATTAGGCAATAGAAATGTAAGCCAAGATGGTTATCTCCTTCTGGAAGATGGTTTACATTTGAAAAGCATTTATAGAGGACAATATCAAGTTATACTTGGTGTTTTTCATTATCTTGAGACCACTTGTCATAGTAACTATTTCCCTCTTCCTTATTATTTTACATATTAAGACACAACAAAACCTCAATATGATAAAAATGTTTTTTTTTTTTTGTTTAAAAAAGCAAAAGACTTGTTTTTTTTATTGTTTTACGGTATATACAGTTTATCAATTTTTTTAAGAATTTAGTTGACAGCATCAAAGTACTCCTTGGACTTCTCAACATCAGGCTTGATGGTCTTCTCACCAGCCTTCCAGTTGGCAGGGCAGACCTCACCGTGCTCATCAGTGAACTTGAAGGCCTCAACGAGACGGAGGACCTCATCAACGGAGCGACCAACGGGGAGATCGTTGATGGTGATCTGACGGACGGTACCCTTGGGGTCAATAATGAAGAGACCACGGAGAGCGATACCGGCTTCTTCGATGAGGACACCATAGTCCTTGGCAATGGACTTGGTCTTATCAGCGAGGAGAGGGATGTTCATCTCACCAAGACCACCCTGCTTGCGGGGAGTGTTGATCCAGGCAAGGTGAGAGAATTCTGTGGAAGAAACCCAGAGAATGTTTTATTTAATAAAACTTCTCCACTTTTTTTCATTTTTTTGTTCCCCTTTTTTATTTTACTTACCAGAGTCAGTGGAAGCACCGATAACAACGGTATCCAAAGCCTTGAATTCCTCAACGCGCTCAGAGAAGGCGAGGATTTCAGTAGGGCAGACAAAGGTGAAATCCATGGGGTACCAGAAGAAGACAACATACTTGCCCTTGTAGTCAGAGAGAGAGATATCCTTGAATTCACCATCGACGACGGCGGGGGCAGTGAAAGCGGGGGCAGGCTTCTGAACTTGGGCAACTATTAAAGTGGTCTAATATTAGTCATTGTCACCTTTAAACGCCATAAACAGCAATGTCACATTACCCATTTTTATTAACTTAGTTTTTTTTTAAGAACTAAAGAGAAAAAAAAAAAAGGATGGAAAGCACGAAAAAAGGCCAAGTATTTATAGCCTCTGTTTTTTTTGATAGACACCAACCGTGGCTGTGATTTGTCAATTCAAATCTTAATGTTACTTTCAGGCCTAAACGGACATTTAAAATGCTTACTAACATTGGCCTCTACCAATTGTTTTGTTTCAGAACCTGGTTGAAAGTTATTATAATCGGGGTAGCAAATATGAAAAACAAGACGCGCTTTAATCGTCCGCTAGTTCCTTTATTCACTTTTTAATTTGTTTTCGATATTTGGCCATTTGGAGATAAGCTCGGATAAGGGATAACCGCTTAATAAGACACCTTTTTTCTGTGACATTGGTTACTTTGGTCACGAAATAGGACAAGCACATGGCGATTTGGTGGACAAAGATATAGATAGTCAAACCTTATTCTATATTTTTAGAGACCAAAGAGTCACACAAATTTCTTTGAAAGAATATTTTTTGTTTTCAACACAATCAAAAGAGTCCATTTATTTCTATAGAAATAGAACAAAAAAAGTGTTTTCTTCTAATTTCATCACTTGGTTTGTTTTTTGACAGGCACTTTATCTCTATCACTTTCTCTTTCTTTTTTGATTATCATCAACTTGGATCAGCCCTGTTTATTCTATATCTTTAGTCCTTTTTTTGCATATCTTTTTTGATTATGCATTTGAAAAATTATTTGCTGCGGTATTTGTATTTCTTTCATGTCAGACTTATTTTGTGATTATCTGAGACATATGTATTTCTTCCAAATAATAATGATGGAACATATGCATTACACTTTAGAATGTGGATAAAGTTAGAGAAAAAACTGTCAAAGTAATGTGAAACGATAATGCAGTGTTTTTATGATGATAACGATTTTTGCTTCAAGTGTATGAATGGAAAAGTATTAAAAAGAAGCATACATCTATTGTCCAGTTAAACTATGGTTAGTCATCATAGGCAACGACTACGTTTTTTAATCAATATTGTTATTACACTTGTTCCTCTTATGGAAATAATATAAAGACAGAAATAAAAGATACTAAGAAAATATTGCTTGCGATATTTTTGCTGTTCAAGAAGAAGACCAAGTGCATATTCATACTATCACTCTGATCACTGCATTATTTATATTTAAAACCATTGTATTATTAAAATAACAATACTAACCTATATGTACCACTTAAATCGTTTTTTTTTTTTTTAAAAAAAAAAAAAAGTGATATCACTCAAAAAGCCATGAACAACTTGGGTAACTGAGGGATTTTACCTTCAACTCTTTTTTATATATTCTCAAAGTTTAAGAGTTTCTTTTTAAAAAGTCGGAACACTACTTGATTTTTCTCCAATCATTGGGACCAATCGGATTTACTAAAAATATGGTGTAACGATCAGTTATTTTCTAAAATTTGGACGTATGTCCCAATAATATAACTATGTGATATATAGATATCTATACCTAGCTATAGTGAGAAAAAATAGACATATATCTAACGGAAGACTATTTAATTTAATCATATGTTTTTGCATCTCCAAGTGCTTTGGATAATACTTTATGAAAAAAAAAACTGTGTTATCAGATTGAAAGTGTAATGCGATCAAAATAGAATACATCTATTCTTGCACCAATAAAAAATAAAAATAACATCATTATCTGATCAAATATAAATTAATTTTTTAGATTGTTCATAAAGCACGTCAGCCCAGAAGTCTATTTTGTTTTGAGAAATGAGATTTCTCCCCTGAACCACATGATTACATTTCTATTATAAATTTTTTAAAGGATTTTGCAAAATAACTATATATAAACATACAATGCCCATCTGTTTTAAAGTTTGACAAATGATAAGATTTGTATTAGTTCTTTTAAGGTTGTAGTTTTGAATTAACAAACAACTTTGAACAGTATATGATTACTTTAGAGCTGATAAAAGAAGGTGAATATCTCACAAAAATGGAAAGACGACAATATGTGATACCAAATGATGCAATACTGAGAAGAGAGATAAATAAAAGATTAAGTTTGAGAAATATACTTTTTGACAAAATTAAAGACAGGTGTCTGGTGATTTCTTTACTGGTCCTTCCTCTGTCTAATTTATAAAAATACAATGAGAAATATAGAATGATGTGACAAAGATAGCTGTCTATATTCATTATTATAAAATGATATATATATACTTGTGGATCAAGATATGTTAAAATGGACTTGTATATTTTTTTCTGGAAAACCTGGCCGAAATTTCGTAATCCGATTAAGGCAGAAAACCTTTACGTAAAAAAAAAATGAATACAAACAATATGCGCTATCATTCGAGAACTGGTTTGTAACTTCCCTGTATAATTTGTATTATAAACCACAATATCTTATCTCCAGGAGCTGGATTAGATGTAGTATAGAGATTCTGACAACATACGAGCAAGTTTTATTTCAATATACCTTTTTTGTACGACATCCATTACTATTTTCACTGTTTTTCTATGGTGAATTACATAATATGTTAGCATGTACAAAGCGCATGAATGATAGTAAGTTGTAAAGATCTTTCAGATAAAAAGACACTTTTTTACGTAAAGGTTTTCTG
>MU622246.1:617242-632599 GCA_025399235.1 Backusella circina FSU 941
TTTATTCCAACATGCGAAATGTTAGACAGTTCACATATGAAAGCTCTATATTGTGCACCTTTAAGTGATGCTGTTGAATATTTGTGGGTTATTCTAGTGTGACAAATTTTTTGACAACTATGCTGGAAAGGTTTTTAGTATACTTATCTGAAATAACTACCAAATTGGAAATATGTTTATAGAAGTTAGAGTAACGATAACAAAAATCAAATTACAGCCAAAATAGTTCGACCTCCATTTCTATAAAATATTAGACTATCTAATATGTATTAAAATGTCTGTTTTTAAACTATGCTTAATATTTATTTACTACAATTATTTACTCTTTTGGGTTTTAATTATATAGCACTGTGTCTGTCAAATGCACCACAGCACACCACATCACATTACATCACATTACTCATAAAAGCATCAATGTTTACTCATAAAAAAATCAATAAAAAGATAAATGAGGATATATAAATGACAAAAGACCTATTTAGATCGACATAAACAAGGTTTTCAATATTTTTTGTAAATTTCACAGATGATAAATCAAGAATTACAACCAAAAATTATTATATTCCTCCGAAAATAATGGCTGTTTACCTTATACCATTCAGTGTACTCTTATTCTAAGCACTGCTAATATAATTTAAAACTAGAAATATCACTATCATAATACATAAACATATTAATCTACTCTCTAAAGTGTATTCTAATGATTCAATACAATAAACTATTTTTGACTTGGAATTCTTCCCTTATGAGAATGTACACTAAATTATAAACCCATTTCAAAATAAACGCTTATAATATATTGATATTCATATCTAATATCACAACTATGACGATGCCTAGTGCTATATATATGTGTATGTGCTAAATATAATGTCTGCTTACTTGATATCGATTACGTCAGATTATGGTTATATAGCAAAATCCACTTGGACTCTTTAATAAAATGCAGCTGAGTGACTTCGGAGTCTATTTCTACAAACAGTCTGTCAAAACTAAATCCTAGTCGCGTGATTATCTGCAATCTCACCAATCGTCCTCACCCTTTTCGCTGATGAAATATTTCCTTTTTTCTCTCACTTTGTCTCTCTTTCTTCTAAAACCTCATTTTACTCATTTCTTATAAATGCCATTACTTGTTGATGCCGATTCAGAAAACTACAGCGATGTTTCCTCTGAATACTCAAGTAATAAGTTCTGGACTAGACCTTTAGACACTAGTCCAGAACCCTCCAGTAAGGAGAAGACAACAGGTCTAGTTGAGTTACTTGTCTCAGCCTGTAGAAACTGACCTTATTTAAATAGGCTATTCTAGTACGAGTTATGAATATACTATTAAGGATCCTTCAGAGAACGATACAAACGCAGAAAATTTGGCAATTTTAACAAATACTGATGCAAAAGATCACTCTGCAAAGCGATATCAGACAAAAATGCTGCTCGTTTCTCTAATCGAGTCTTTTTGTCGTTCCTATGGAGATTCGCCTGATGCGAATCGCAAAGTATTTTTTTTAATCTGTCAGACACTTCGTTCACTTGGCATAATTGATGCAGAATTTGTAGATGAAATGACAAGTGTTCGATCAGCTTTTCAAGATGCATTCCGCAAACTCTTTTTTACTGCTGTGCAAACTGTTCAAAACCAGGATTTAATGACCTTTTCAGAGTCAAGCAGAAAAATGATTACTGAGAATTCTGTTGACAAAGGCAACAGTGAATCTGATGCAAGCGAAAAGCAGGAACAAGAGGAGTGTTACTTTTCACCCGTGGATTATTCTGGAAAAAATATGTCACCCACCGATAGCCGATTTTTATCCGCCAGTTCCACTTCCTCGTCTCGATTCCAAGACTTTGTGACTGATTCTACTCCAAGTTTCTTTCAAAACTTAAGTATTCAAAACTCTCGTTATCATAATGACTTTGTAGAGTTGAACCTATTAGGCAAAGGTGGTTTTGCAACTGCTTTTAGAGCACGCAACAAGTTAGATGGCATCGAATATGCAGTAAAGAAGATTAGACTAGGAAAAGACATCGAAGAAGAAGGCTTGGAAGAAGAGCAGAATCCTTATGAAAAGATATTCCGTGAAATTAAGAGTTTAGCACGTCTCGAGCATCATAATGTCATTCGCTATTACTCATCATGGCTTGAATATGACGAAGGAAAAGAAAATGCAGCCATTGAAAAATATTCAGGCTCTTCTGACTGGGGCGAAGATGACTATACAGATGATGAAGCTGATTCCTCTATTTCTTCTCTTTACTCTCTTCCTCGCCATGACGAGAGTAGTAGCGGATTTTTCCATGGGTTCGAGCCACATTTCGATGATGATGAATCTTTTGGTGTACCAATGTCAACACCGGGTGAAGATAGTGGGATGTCTCAAATTCAATTTGGTGATGGTTCTTCAAGTCCTTACCAGCCAGAAATAGAGTCCAATACCGACTCATATTTTGATCAGCACATTTCACATTCACGTAGATCATCTAGACCGCGCAGCACAAGATCGAGTGGCAAGAAGCCTAAAAGCAAAGGCGGATGGACCCTTTTTATCCAGATGCAACTGTGTCCAAGTAAGTTCAGTTACACTGAAAATGAGGAATGTCGTACTTATTTTGTTTATTCAATAGCTACATTACATGACTATATCAAATTTAGAAATAAACGAGTAGCTGAAGATGGGAATGCATCTGCAAGAATCGACACTAAGCGTAATTTTGAAATATTTTTTCAAATTCTGGAAGGCACAGCCTATATCCATGACCAAGGGCTAATTCATCGTGATTTAAAACCCAGCAATATCTTTTTGGGAACGCCTTCTAGTGTTGAAGGTAGAAAAAGACGATGCAGCTTTAACGGCGAGCGATTGTCACCTGGTAAACACTTTAGTTCCGGTAGATTTGGCCGCTCTTTTGATGACGTTATGTCTTCAAAGGGCTTGCATGATTATATGTGGGAAGAATACTGGGTACCAAAAATTGGTGATTTTGGACTAGCCGCTGATGTAATCGATGAAGTATCTGGTGATTCCCTTTTAGTACCTCCATCCATGTCAACCACACCGCCTACGCCTAAGCTGGTGACCCGCTCCTCTGTTAGCACATTAACATCTGTTACCTCAGATGATACCAGCAAAAAGGAGTATAATAGTCATACAGGCCTCAAGAGACCAAAACCAAGAAGAACACGAACTGTTGGTGTCGGTACCCGTACAGTAAGTAAAAACAAGTTTGTTTGTTTTTCTAAATCGAAGCCATTTAATTTAACCGTTATTTTTACAATTAGTATGCTTCACCAGAACAACTAGCGATTCCTGCACAAGCTTATGACGAAAAGGTGGATATCTATTCTTTAGGCATCATTCTCTTTGAATTATTCCAACCTTTTTCTACAGCCATGGAACGTGCAGATGCTTTACAAAAGCTGAAAAAAGGTGTATTCCCTGATGGTTTTTTAGAATTATATCCCAAAGTTTCTGCTTTAATCATCTGGATGATGAACGAGAAACCAGATGACCGTCCAAATGCTTCACAATTACTTAATTTTGAATTGTTTTCACTTCCGACAGCTGAAGATGATAACAGCACAGCTCTTCAGCTTCAGTTACAAGCTAACCGTTTGGCCTTACAGCATAAAAATAAGAAGATTGACGAGTTAACAAAGAAGGTTGCTTTTATTGAACATGAAAAAGCGCAAGCCATTGAAGAAATGCAAAGGAAAATCGATGAATTACAACGTCAACTTGATATTATTCAAGGTGTTGGAAGTAAAGTACATTTACTTAAACAATCACCCTCTTTTTCAAAGAAAAAGAAGGAAGTCCGATGGTCTTCTGTTCATTCCCCCATCATCTCCAAATTCCAATAATTTTCTTTTTCCAATTATACATATATTTACATTTATTTTTCGTTAGCTTCTTTTTTTTTGTTTATTTATTTCATATTTTTACATATCCACCCTTCTCTCTCCCTTAGTCTCCCCCTTCTTCCCTTATATCACCAGTCAATTGTATAGATAAAGTAATTAAGTCAACTTTGATTGTAATTGTTTATAAAAAAAAATATGTTTAATATAGATAAATTGATGACATCCCTAAGTTGATTTTGTATTTGAGAATATTTAAGTGAAAAGTTCGAAAAGTCTGAAAGTGAACTCCTTAAGTTCTTCAAAGGCAACCAAATGCGATTCTAAATATTTATAAGCATTCAAACATAAGTAATCAATATCAAAAAGAGTATAATGCTATTCAAGTATCAAGTAAAATAGTTAAAATACTATTATACTGTGTTTGAACATGTGCAATCAGTTGAAAAGTATTTAAAAGTATTCAAGAGTATTCAAAAGAATTTGAACTTATTTTCGTATTTTCTGCAACGTTCAGAAAAAACGGGTTTCTCAATTCCAACATAATACATCTGCGGTGTTTTTGGTTTCGTTTGGTTCCTTGTTGAAGCTCTCTTAGTACAATCGTAAATCTTCCTATCTACAATTCGAAACTTTACAAGTAATAATCAAAACACTGGAAAGTTACTTAACGAAAAGCTTGTTTTATTAAAATTGATATTCGTAAATATTTTTATTATATAGGGATTTAAGGATGAACTGAGTTTGATAATTGGGTTAACACCAAAAGCGTATCAATCTAAAAGAAACCACATGGTATCATGTTAAACTTTCGCAGTTATTGAACATGATGATATGATTAACAGGGAGTAAAATTGTATCAGACTATTTGGTCTCATAGCACCGCGAATCCAAAGTCAACGGAAAATCCGTTGGCCAACGGGAAAAAAAAGTGCCTTTGAAAACCAAAGGCTCAACGGATTTCATAAATATGCACTAAATTCCTTTTACTCTCAACCGCTCAAAGGTTATTCTTAAAAAACCCTTTGAACCTTTCACACTAAAAACTTCTTTTTTCCACCTCTCCGATATATTCAATTGTATAATTTTTTTCTTTATTAAAAACATATACAAGAATGCGTATAATATTGCTGCACTGAGGGCAAAAGAAATAACTTGCGACAAACTTGTTGCAATGCCTCACTTCATCGTATTGCAATGTTATAGAGTGTGTGAGTCTATGTTTAAAAAATATTAGTTCATGAATAAAAAGGCACTGCTTGTACTTGATTTATGAACCCAGTTAATGTAAAACAATTGAGATGATAATAATTTGGATTTATGATTATTGCCCATATTTTTTGTTAATATTATCAACTAAATGGATCCATTCTTATTCCTTTATAATAATAAGGTAAATTAAAGTATGGATCAGAATCATATCATGTATTTATACTGCCATAGCAGCAAGATCTTTTTTTTTTTTTAACGTTTTTTTTTTTTTTTCTTTTTTGGTCACTTCATGAAAATGGATGCTATAACTGGATAGAGATATAATATAAACTCATTTGTATTGTATCCACTATTTTTTTTTTTTTTTTGCCAACTGTTTTCCATTTTTGGATCCTCAACGGATTTTCCTTTGAGTTTCAACGGCACCCTTCGAATTTCAAAGGAAAATCCGTTGATCAACGGCAAAAATTGAGAATCCTCTGGGTTTCAAAGGAAAATCCGTTGGCCAACGGCAATTTTTTGAAATCCTTTGGGTTTGGATTCCAGTATAGTGTTAAAGGTTTAATGTGAATTGACCATGATACATAGAGCCCGGCTCATAAAGGTACGTAACTTTTTCGCAGTTCAATTTTTTTTTTTATTTTCGAACATTCAAGAACCTACTACGCTTTTGGGCCATTTTTTTTTTTACCATGTCGACTGATAGCCCAACAATAAAGCTGCCTGGATCGCTATTTAGTCGAGATCTCTGGATCTTCTTAAAAAGTTTTTTTTTTGAATTTGGAGGCGTTGATATCGAGTGAAAGTTTCAAGGAACCGCAAACCTTGCACAACCTGTTTGCCACTCTCACTGGTGCTGGTTCTACGCCGTAGTTTTATTTACTTTATGTAAGTTACAGGTTGTAAATATTAATATTGACGGAGATATAAAAATTTAAAAATAACGTACGTTTATGAAATTTGAGACGCAATAACAATAATACCTTCAATTGATACTTGTCAGCATTCCGACACTTCCTTTAGTATTTTTTTTTAAAAAAAATTAATCGATGCTCGTGTTAGACTAAATAGTAAAACTAGCCATTTTTGTCAGCCTGTACAAATATAAAAGCTATGTGCACAGCATAGACATAAGAAGATCCGTGTTTTCAATTGAACATCCATAGATGATCGAGGCCTCCGAAAAGCTGAGCAATAACAATAAATTCTAAATTAAAAACGACCATCCATTCATGCAATAAGGAGCCTTTACTTGTGACTTTTAGTTTGTAACAAGTTACCAGCCACGTTTATTTTTAGTAAAACTTTATTTTATTTTCGTTAAGGTTGGAGGCATGTTTATGCATGCACTTGCTTTATACTGAGAGGGTATACCCATTCAGTATGAGCTTATTTGATTGGATAAAATAAAAACGTATATGACACAAATGGTGAAAAAGTACAAATACAATGCAATATAAAGACATAAAGAAGATAACAATAGCAGAACAGTTGATAAGTGATGAATCTATTGGTCAAAAGAATAAATTATTAATCACTGAAAAAAAAATTTTTTTTTCTCTTGTGCTTACCCAAATAGAAATAAAATCAATCATATATACACATATACGATTGAGACGGAAAATGTTAGCTATGCACACATGATTATGTGTTAAATATGAAAAAGAAAAGGTTCAGATTAAGAGTGAATATCAAATGAGAACGTAAGAGCCTCTCAAGTCAATGAACAGTAATCGCTTATTTGATATGTGGGAAACAGACACAATTGAGAATTTGTTAACTGTCTCTATACATTTCACAAGATTGTCTCGCTTTTGTAATGCATAATCACCATACGGTTATGAGATAGATCAACGATCTATTCTTTTCTTTTACTTGACATAATCTCATATCTATGATCGATGCAAACTATATCATCCAAATATCTGCTATTTAAAAACAAAAACAAAAAAAGACAAACGGTTAAATAAGAATCGATATATGTATTTTATATATCACTTATTTATTATCATTATACAAGAATAAAAAATAGCACATTATGAACAAACAGGCACAGAAGGGAACAGACTTCAGCGGAGTAAAAAAAAAATCAATGATACTGTATAATGTATGTTATCCTAGCCGAATAAAAACCATAACCTGCTTTTAAAAGTACTACATTGTTACACGTCTTCTTTCAAATGTGTATAGATTAATAGTATTCTTCTAGTTAGACACTATGACAAGAGGAGAATTTAATACTGTAGTGAGTCTTACTGATTCAGAGCATCGAGGTATAAGTTATAAAACTGAGATACTGTATATTAATTGAAATCAAAGAACCATTAACACAAAAGATGCAATTTAACATTATTAAATAAGGTATAAAATTAAAAAAAAAAAGTGTGCCCAAGTCTAACAAGCAATAGGAAGATGATCTAACTTTGTTTAAAAAGCAAATAAGATCTGAATCAGGATTTCGGTAAGCTAAATAAGGTAGTCCATGGCAGATTTCGAGAGCTAACAATTTTGCTCATCGAACTTTTTAAAGTCTAGGAAGACAAAACTATTGTGAGCAATAACGACCGAATAAAATGCTATGCTGATATTAGTTGATTAGGTATTAGGAATCATCTGTTATGAAAGCGGTTGTACTTGATTCGCCTTGCTTATTCTGTTTTGAGATAATTTACTACAGGATAAGATTTTATTTCCTTTTTGTATCTTAGTTTAAATCGCTCATTCTATTTGTATTACTAGGAATACATTAAATGAGAATACAAAATCAAATGAAAATTTACAAGTATGCAAAAGAGATTTTATTTAATAAATAGAGGAAAAAAAAAAGAGGTAGTAGTTCCTGTACATATATATTATAATAATTATGGGATTGGGGGAAGGGAAAGTATAAAAATACTAAATAGTTATAAAAATTATTGCTTAAGTTATTTTATGTGCGATGACTTTGAGGGTCCTGGTTATGATTATCAGGGTCATATTCATACTCTTCATATTGATATCCATTCTTATCTTCCCGCGCGCCTTCTGGCATGGTACCTTCTGAAAAGCGACCAACAGGATCTCTGTTAAACTTGGAATGACGAATACCATAGGTGAAGTAAACAATCCATCCAATACCCATCCAAATGAACAAACGCTGTGTGATAAAAAAAGAAGAAGTGTTAGTTCGCTTAATTAAAAAGAAAAGAAAAAGAAAAAGACTTACCCAAATAGTAGTAACTTCAGCAACAGCAATCAAAGCAACTGAGATAAACATACCAATGAGAGGGAAAATCAAAGAGAGATATTTACCACCAGGAATGGTAAAACGGCGCTCAGCATCAGGTCTGATAAAGCGCATCACAATGACACCTAAATGGACAATAAAGAAAGCCAACAAGGTACCAACAGAGGTCATGTTACCCAATAAATCAACAGGTAAACAAGCAGCCAGAACTGCAGTAAGGAAACCAGTAGTCATAGTAGCCCAATGAGGAGTCTGGAATTTAGAATGAACGCGAGCGAAAACTGGAGGCAAGAGGCCATCCTTTGCCATACAGTAGAACACACGAGATTGAGCAAGCATTTGGATAAGTAAGACAGAAGTTAAACCACAAATAGCACCGATGGCCACAAGAATAGAAAGCCATGAGAAATCCTTGCCAGTTCGCTGTTGAACTGCTTCTACAGCGGTGATGGCAGGTGTTGCACTATGGAGATAGATTGTATAATTACCAGCACCGGTCATAATTGTACAGAATACAAGGTAGAGCACAGTACTAATAATCAAACTACCAATAATACCAATTGGAAGATCACGTTGAGGGTTCTTTGCTTCGAGTGCGGCAGTGGTGACAGCATCAAAACCAATATAACTGAAGAACACAGTTGTAGCGGCTGCAAAAATACCAGATACACCAAAGTAATGCCAGTCACCAGAAGTATTGGGAGGGACATAAGGATGGTAGTTTTCTGGAGCCATGAATCCACAAAGACCAAAGATGAAGATCAAAACAACAACAAGTTTAATAGAGACAACTGTAACGTTAAACCAAGATGATTGACGAATACTAAATTTTGAATCATTAGTTTATACATATACAAAAGCTTTTTTTTCTTTCTCTCGTACCCAACAACCAAAATCAATGTGATCAATATGGTGATAACGAAACCTGGTACGTTAAAATAATTTCCGGAATATGAAATGCTTGCAGGGTTTTCAGTCCATGTCAATGGAGGCTCAGTCCAGCTTGAAGCGAAATTAATTCTTCCATAAGATGCAACAGTAAAGAACTTTACAAAATATCCAGACCAACCGACACCAACTGTACGTATGTGAAATGAAGAAAGTTAGTTCTACTAAAATAACCCAAAACAAACAATTAAGATTTTTACCTGTAGCAGCACCAACCATATATTCCAAGATTAAATCCCAGCCAATGATCCAGGCAACAAACTAGTAACAATAATAATAGTCCTTTAATATGTATTTCATAACTAATAATGAAAGCGCCATAGACATACCTCTCCCATCGTGGCATATGCATAGGTATAAGCAGATCCAGATACTGGAATCATAGAAGCCATTTCAGAGTAACTTAGCGCAGCAAAAGCTGTTTTAGAATGGTTCATGTTAGTATATAAAAAGTTTTCTGATATATTTAATCATAATAGAGTAAATACCTGCAGCGACGCCAGCAACTGTAAAAGAAAGAGTAACAGCTGGACCTGCGTTTTTAGCAGCAGCTAAACCCGAAAGTACAAAGATACCAGTGCCTAATTTAATATATTTTGATTAGAAACCTCAGTTCTATATATATATATTTCTCTCTCAAATGAGGAGAGAAAAGTCCAAGTCAATCTTACCGATGATAGCACCAATACCAACACAAATCAACTGAATGGAATTTAGGGCACGTTTTAATTCAGAAGCCTCAGATTCAGCCCAGAGTAATTCGACAGGTTTAATTTGAGTAAGTCTACGAGACCAATATTGAAATCCAGTTTCTTCTGGTTGACGAAGGTAACTGTGTGGATCTACTTTGGTATATCTTGCAGATATATTCTGAAAGAAATTATTTGCCTTTTTGGAGCCTCCAGAAGAGCTCGCGTCATTCTGAGATTTTTCTTCCGACATTATAAACTAATGAATAAAAAAGAAAAAAAAAAGAGGATATATTTTTCAATTAAATAACAAGTAAAAGAAGAAGATGAACGAAAATAATTCTTTTATATCTTATATGTTTAAATAAGGATTATAAAGCGCCAAAAATTAAGTCGAATCAAATTAGAAAGGTTGTGTAATTAAACATCTAAAACAGTGATATTCCCTTTTTATTTTATGAGAAATAGTTACCCAGATCGAGTAAATTTGAATCTGTTCCCCTTTGTATATCTTTCACACAATAAAATTGTTTGAGATAGGGGGGTGATATCAAAAACAAAGGGTGGTTCTCAAATTAGAAATCAGTATGCTCCAAGAGTCATGTGCCTCAACTTTCAAAATAGGTACTCTGTCAGACATTACTCAGGAGACTAAACCACGACAGGAACTGCAAATCAGAGATTTCTGTTTTCGTGGGAACCTTATCGTTGTTCTTGTCTTACCTCATATGTTGATAACTAACTTTATCTGGTTTGAGTTGCTTTTTATAATCATCACGCTACTCTTTCCATTTTGACTTGTTTCATTTTCGTTACCATTCTTCCTTTGAAAAATCTCAAGATAAAATATATGTGTGAGTGGCAGAAACTCTAGAAGAGATATAGTAATTTCAATACATCACACAACTCACCCATTCACTCTTGTGTCTCTTTTTTCTTTGCTTTGATTTAATTATCTACTTTCGTTTATTTTATCCTATGATTTGCTTCAATCATGTTGATCTTCTTTTAAGCCTGTAATTGTCTTTGATTTATACATTTATAACTCCGAAATCAAGGTTTGGTTGAGCAAGTGGGAGCAATGACACAATTCACATCAATGATCACTAATAATAGTTCATTGTATTCCAACTTCAAAAAACAAAGTATATTTCGTCCTACATTAAAACTAAAAGAATAAATCATTCATATGAACCAGAGAACTGAGTGAGTGAAAAGAAAATAGAGATGGACAAACAAAAAAAAAAAAGACGTGATGATAATATAACTTGATTTATATTGCATTATCAAGTTTATGGTTTCACTGATCCCATCCTATTAAGCAGACTTGTAAAAATTCTACTTCTCTCTACTTTGACGTTTTACCCACAATCATGAATCTGTTTTTGTTTTTAGTTCAATTAAGAGTGTATCATTTTAATAACATAAATAAATGGAAATAAAAAAACACGGTTTTAGACAACTCTGGGAAAAAACAAAACAAATAAAGAGTGCCTTACTGATCAAGAGGTTTGCATAACTTCGCCACCTTTTTTATAGAACTTATGTAAAAATAGAAGTTTGTTCTTGCCGAGCCACGGAATAGCCCATTCATTATCACATTTTTGTCTACATGTTACTTCAATGACGAAATATGCTACCACTTTAGTAAAATGACTCTCTCTCTTAGCATGAGAGAAGGGACTAGTTAAATTTTTGTTAATCTTTACGCTAAGCAGTGCACAAAAAATTATAAAAAAAATAGGAGAGATTTGTGATTTAGCAATGCTTTCTTCTTTTACACATTTTTTTAAGCCATGTTTCCATCGTTGTTTCTTTGTTTCTTTATTTCTATTCTACAATTGAACAAGCACGTCTAATTAATTAGACTACCAATATTTACTTATTGCTCAGCAAAAAAACAAGGTGAGCATGGCAAGCTCTGTATGCGCCTTTTTTTGATCTGAAAATAAAAGCGGTCATAATGCTAGTTATCACAGAATGTTGCTGTACTTCTTTTTTTCTTAAAAAGAAATGAGATGCGTTTATGACTTTTTCTGCACCAAAAATAAATCACGGAGAGTCGCTCATATGAGCCATCGTTTATGCAAAAATAAAAGTTTGATCCAACACTGTCCTTTAACATAATAAAGAGCCTGCTATACACAAGAAGTATAGCTTTTCTCAAGGTCTGATTAAAGCTGGTAATAATAGTAATAATAATCAAATACTTGGGTGGTTACTGCTATTATTTTTCATGCTATTTTATTCGTCTTTCAACGTATTGTGGGAAATAGAAATGTGCACACAAGGTATCTATTCACTCATTTGTGACCACAATCTATTTATTCTAAAGTAAAAACAAAAAGTATAAACCAGTGTAACTGGTTAATGAAACAAATACTCTTCTAAAATGCCTGCAAGAAGCAAACTCTATGATCTTCTTCTATTTGTCTTATGTAAGGATGTCCTGACAGGGTTTTCCTTTTTCTTTTTCTAACTTGAATAACAAAACTCTCTATAAGGCATTACTATTTTTTCACTTAATTGGAAATAATAATAGTTTAATCCGTGCATAACACAATGTGTTCCTTATCAAAAAAGCAATAAATTAATGTTACATCCTTTCTCTTTTTCTTTTTTTTTACTGTTGATAATTATCATGTGGCTATCTTCACTATCTTTTTTATCGATTTAGAAGTGTTCAATCTTTTCCTAATTTCACTTATTGATAACAGTGTCTTTATTTAGTTTTATATTCCTCTTTAAATCAAAAGGAAATGTACTTTTTTATACTTATTCCTACAATTTTGCTTCTATTCTCTCGTGTTTTTTTTAATAAATAAAAATAAAAAGTGTTGTGTTACCATAAGATTGATCGTTTTTTTGTGACCAAGAGAATTTTTCAAGATAAGGTTTGGTAAAGGGAATGTCGATTCTTCAAGATTTTGTCATAGATATAGATAATTTAATCACATAAAGCGACCTGTTATTATGAATAGTATCATTGTTTGATCAAACAGTTGATTTATTCATCTATAGTTTAGATGATTGCTTAAATGTATAGGGTCATTTACATGTTTTTACTGATTTATTTCAAGAAATTGATAAAAAAAAAACTAGTGGGGGACCTGATATACTCACTTTCTTTTATTTATCTCAACTAATCATCAAGATATATTCATATCTAATTATTCATTATCAGCGCTGATAAACATTATGCTATTTTTATTAAAAAGAAAAAAACAACAACATATTTTCACTTGAACATTCATGATACTATATTACTAATGGAATAAACTACCTTTCATTTCTATTGTACAGCTTTGTTTTATGCTCCATATGCTTACTTAAGCAGTTTGCGTCACCAGGTTTAAAAACACAACTTTTAATAAAATGCTTATTCGCGTAACCGATAAAGTAAAGTCACCCTATCGGGACGAAATATTGAACTGTTCTTAAATTTTTAAAAAGAAGATTATAACCAGTGTCTATCAAGATATACATAACATGGATATTGAATATTTGCTATTATCCAAACTTCAATTTTCTATTTTTAACTTTTGTTTTGGTGAACTGCATATTAGTTTTTCTTTTAGTGATTCATTCTTGTTATGGTATGGCGAATCATATGAATTAAACATGCTCAGTAAATTATTTGTTTTTGCTTTATGTTCTCTCTACTATGTATCACTGCACCAGCATTCATCTAATCTATAGGTATTTCTGAATCAAGAACAAATTACCAGTTTGATCTGGAAATTCTTTTCTTTTTTTATAAAAGAAAAAGTACAACATTTCATACCCTTCTCGTTATTCTTCCATGATCTTGTACGGTCTTACTTTTCTTAAACAGGATTTTCCCAAACATTATTTCACACATCAACATTCTCTCATTGTGCTACAAAAACTAGCTATTCACCATCCTGAATAATCAATGAGTATGCGTAACTCAGTCGATTGATATATTTGTTTGTCAGATTTGATTCTATTTAAAGAATAGTGCATTTCAATCGTCTTTTTTTAATACTATTTTCAGCTTTACTAAAACAATATAAAAAGACATTGATTGAGGTACTCCAAAAACCAATAAGAAAATGTAGAGAATAAAAACATTAAAAAGTTCTACATTTATCGTGTATCATTTTCAATATAACTTTTTATTCGTCTAAACTTGCAAAATCTTACGACTTTATTTTCTCTTTATTCCATTAAAAGTAATAATTAAAGACTGTGTGTCGTTTTATTGGACACTATTATAGCTACAGCAGCACAAAATAACGATATCAATAGTAGAGTGAACCCTATTTTATTTTACAATGTTAAAAGGAAAACAAATAATAAGTGAAAATGTTGTCAAAATGTTGTCTGTTAAGAAAGAAGTTTCGTTCCCTGCTCTTCTCTTTCTCTTTTACACTCAATCTATAACAAAAACCAAATGACACTTACTCCTTCAAGTCGTAGACATGTAAGTACATTAATATTGTAAAGCCATTCTGATTTAAAATAAATATATATATATAGACACTGGCCAATACATTCTTTTTCAAACCTGCTAAAACTGATTTTGAAGTCTATCGAGATCCCGATTTATCCACAACACACAAGGTAAATATACATTACTAAAATATGAGTGATATAAAAATATATCATTTGTTTAATACACTTCTTCTATAGAGATGTTCATCAGAAAAGGAGTCAAATGGCGATCCGCCAGCTTATAAAATACCAGCGCATAAAATACCAGTTTATAACACACCAGTTTATAAAACACCTGTATGTCTTTTAAGTAGGTTTTTCTTTCCAATTATCTACTAAATTACTCTGCATATATAGCAATCTTCTTTATTAGATGAATATCAAAACAAACTAAAGCAAATTCGGCAAAGAATCAAACAAATAGAACTTGAAATTGCCTGTTATCGTTTCAAAAAGCAATATGAAATGGAAATCAAGGCTACATTGCAGTCCATGAATTCCAATTATAAAAGGCTAAATGATATTGATTTGGATTTGACTTTGCTTATTGCTAAACTACGTGATAATAAATAAGGTTCTTTCTAGTAGATATAAGACGCATTGGCACTGTTTGGGGGTGTTTTATACACAATATACCAAATTAAAGTCTATAAAAACATCATTTAAAATGATGATAAAGTGAAATTTAACTTGTTGAATATGCATTTCTTTGATCCCAATAAAAGTGACATCTTGGTTTTTTTTTAATCAGCGCCACCAAGTCACAATAAAGAGCCAATATACGCGCTGGTTAGTATCAGCCTGTTTTGTTTCTTAATAAGGTTTGTCTTATCTCGAGTCCACATTTTATGTGTTGACACATATTAAAGAATAACCGATAACTATTTACCATAACTATATACATATATAAAGTTTATTTTATTTTATCTCAATGATAATTGAATGCAAACTGGTAATAGCTTAAT
>MU622246.1:639224-675364 GCA_025399235.1 Backusella circina FSU 941
CATAATTTTTTACTTCCGGTGAAATATACTACAATGGAAGTAGATGTAGTAGCCGGTATAGTTAGTAGGTTAGGAATGATTGGATAATAAAACGAATCATTATTATCGTCATTATCTAGAGTGAATGGGTAAGGGTACAACCTAGACCATTAACCATCAACACATATAAGTAACCACATTTAGATTAAATATTATATAGTAAATATGTACATATAGGTTTGATCGTATCTTATAATATGGAGTAAAGTCGTAGTGTGGTTCCCAATCCTAGTTTAACATTATTGGAAGGGCTATATCTGTATTTATTGTAGCAGTAAACGAAAATATATATTTATACATAGATGAATGCAGAAACTCGACATAGGATGACAGTTTCTTGATTATCATTATTTCCCAATGGAATAAACTGTTTATGAAAAATAAATTGGTGTGTTTTGTATGGGAGAGACCGTGAGTATTTCATATAGTATTCGTATGAGTAGTCATAACACCAGTACTGATCCTTCTGAGCCATTAACTCATCACGGTGCGAAATTCGACCCAGACACGTGTTCAAGAAAATAACAGAAAGAATCTACTTTCCCAGAAACCAATGCAAGTGAACAGTGGTAAAATGAGTAAATTATCATATATCTTTGTTGTTGTCGTTTTCCCCCCCTTTTTTTATTATTATTATGTATCTGATTTAAGATAGTGCACCACCTGCTGAGGTAAATGAGACTGCATAGGGCTGAACTGAGGTTCTCGAGAAATGATGGTCGTAACAGGAACAAAAACCATTTCGTTAGAGCTTTGAAAACGTAAAGCAGAAATGTATTTGCGGTCAGGAAAAATAGTTTCTTTGTATTAACATTCAGAAGCAAGAGGACCTTCGTCGGACAAGCTAGTTATGCCCGCAATATTCCTAGTAGTATAAGCAGAAGAAGAAGTCAGACGAAACAGAGAAACCCGAGACTGTAACAAAATGATATCACAAAATATTTATCTTTTCTTTTGTTCTTTTTATCTTTATTTATTTATCTTTTATCTGTTGTTAACGTACTTTATAAGTTTCAGTGTGTTACAGTCAATATTTTTATATTCCACTACAGTTATGCTTTGTAGAGAATGTAAGATATGAAAATACTTATTATTTTGTGTGTGATATAGAATACTACTAGTTGTTATTCTCACTCACTCTCTACATTATCTAACTTACCTCACAGTAAGATACAACTCTCACTTATGAACTTATCCCTATAGGTTGTGGTTTCGAAAACTATGCATTATACGGAAACGATACAATACCTTCGTACATGATAACGATGAACCCTTCGGTTAAGTTCCTATTATCTATACGATAAGTAATATATGTGCGTGATTTTTCTACTTTAGTTACGTTAAACCTGAGAAATAAAAAAAAAAACACTGATTACAACTCATATCATAAAAATAAGCTGGCTGGCAGTATGCACTTAAATTCCACGGTGCTGTTTGGCATGGAAACTATAAACACTTTAGATCATTTGTACGAAGAAGAAGATGGATCAGACTAAGACATAGATCACGCATACCAAACAATACAATCATTGAAGAAGAAGAAGAAGAACAGGTTGTATTGGTGGATGTGGATCCAATAGATCAGGAACATACACAGACTAGATTACAGAAATGTCGATTGGATAGAGAAAAGTTGGACTTATTATGTAATATACAGGAAACACCATCAGAATGGGTGAGTTCGTTGTTTAAATAAAAGTACAAAATTGGTCTCATTTGTATTTTTCTATATACTTAGTTACTTGGTTATATTCATTGCTTTGATTACGAAGAGACCAAACTGAAATTCATTCATTATTACTTTGAAACAAGACAAGTGCAGGCATTAACAGAAAATGAAAAACAGGTCATTCAATCCCTCACATTTGATTCTGATATCCAAGCCATTCTCAATCATTATATTTAATAAAAAAACAAAAAGGATTTATTGTTTTGCTTTACACACCGAGTCTTTTTAGTAGAAGAAACCAAGGATCTTACCACCAGCGTGCTTCTGACGGGCCTCTTCGTGATCCATAATACCAGCAGAGGTGGTCAAGATGAGGTAACCGAACTGACGAGCAGGCAACAAGTTGGCGGTCCACTTTTCGAGCTCACCGAGCTTGATGTTGAAGCGGGGAGAGATGACACCACACTTGTTGAGACGACCGTTGAGTTGAATGACGATCTTGCCGGAACGGTGGTCATCGATTTGTTCGAATTCACCAATGTAACCTATAGAGTGTGGTTTTGTTTTTAGTATGTATATATATATATATAAATAATATGAGGAGAAAGAGAGGGTAATGTGTCCATTCTTTAAACAATACACAACATGGAAAAAAAGTTGAGAAGGTGTAAGAGAAGGACATGGTTTGCTCTTCCGCCAATGTTTATCAATGTCAAAGCTTATAGGAACAAGTTTCAACTGTTTTTTATTTTTTTTTCGAAAAAGACGAAAAAAAAAATAAAAATAAACGACGGTGTATATATATTACCCTAGCCCTCTTTCCCTCTATTAAAAAAACTTACCGTGCTTCTGCATAACAGACAAGAACTTGACGATAACCTTGGAAGAAGGACGGACGAGAACTTGTCTCTTACCACGGCGTTCAGCGTTGTTGATGTTGTTCAAACAATCGTTCAAGACGGAGACTCTGACCATTTTAAATCTATTAGAAAAAAGGGAGATGGTTTATGAGTTGGATGGATGGATGAAATGGATGGATGGATGGATAATTTACCTGTTGTTAAAGAAGAGGGAGTTTATTCGTTTCCAGGCAGTGAGTTGGTGTTTATTTTTGGTTGTTCATTGTCAAAATTGGCGATAAGCCACTCAATTTCTCCGACTGACATTTAAAAAAAAGGTTAATTTCCTCTCTCTTGTTCATAAATATACGCACAAGTGAGGAGAGCAAGAATAGAAAGAGATAATAAGAAGAGTGACCATCTTACGGGATTTAAGTTTTTGTTTTGTTATAATTAAAATGGTATGATTTTTACAACAGCGTTTATCCATTTATCCAGTGTGTTATACTATTCTACATAGCTATTTGTGAATGGTATCAACTCTTTTTCATATCCATTATCATCTTTTATAGTTATCCCTTAATGATGTTGTTGTTCCCTTGGGATCTATTTTTTTTTTTTTTTACATTCCAATAGAGTCGAAATAAGGTTAAGCTTAGTGCATGATAATAACCAAGTATTAAAAAGTAAAAGAAAACAGCTACTGGAATGAAACATAGTAATAACCTATTTTTTTTTTTCATGATAAAACGATTTGATCCGAGTTTGGAAAACAACGTCTCTTTTTTTCTTTAAATGTTTAATCTGTTGGAGTAAACTTTATTTGGTTTTATGTAATTGTGATATCTCAATAACACGAGTTTATTCGATCCTCTTGTCTATGTTTCTAAAAGAAAAAGAAAAAAAAAAAACATTTAGCCCCAAGATTGTTGAAAACAGCTGATATTGGGCTTGGCTTATATCATGGAGCCGATGCAATATATAAAATAATGAATTAGAATATATAAATATAAACAATTTAATGTGTATTATATTACATTTGATATGATACTATAAGAAAGAGTTAGGATTTCTTGTCATGCTTAGAGATTTCACTTGTCGCATTTGATAATTTTACTAGTCGTCTTTTTCTTTTTATTTGTCACAGTCATCTTTATCTTCTTTATATAATAGTAGAAAAGACTTTATGCTCGTCGAAATATTGTTTTTAATTAGATCGATGATTAATAGTTCATAGGAAGAAAAAAAAAAAGTCATATAAAAGACAGAGCCGTATTATTTAATTATTGGTCCATTTATATAAAAAATGCTTATTTTCCTACAAACTCCTTGATACAGTAGGACCTGGTTATTGAAATGGGAAGATAAAGATTTGGAGATGTATTCCGATTATGGTTTCAATAAAGAGGGGAATTCAAGATGGCCGATCTCATATATAACATAAAGCCCGTTATGGTCCAGTCTTGTTAGAAAAAATGTAATGACAAATCCTATATTTACAAAATTAGTTGCTCTTAAACACAAATCTATGTCTTTTATATGACTTTTTTTTTTTCTTCCTATGAACTATTAATCATCGATCTAATTAAAAACAATATTTCGACGAGCATAAAGTCTTTTCTACTATTATATAAAGAAGATAAAGATGACTGTGACAAATAAAAAGAAAAAGACGACTAGTAAAATTATCAAATGCGACAAGTGAAATCTCTAAGCACGACAAGTGAAATCAGGAAACACAAGAATTCGCGACAAAATCATCCGGAAATACTGTATTGTTTATAAAAAGAACAGTTGGTATAAGATAGGATCAAAATAAAGTGCTTTAGATAAGAAGAACAACGGATACTTTATCAAGGTTATATCCTTTATAAATAGTGTCAATAACTCTGAATCAACAAGAAACATTAGAAGTGCATAATAGCTGTGGTTTATTTATTAGGATGATATCTCCAGTAAAAACTGTAGTTCGTTAGAACTATAAATCTGAAATTTACTTCCTTGATCTGATTTAATTTTCTTTTTAGAAAAAAAAAACCATATCGGGATGCAAGCAACCCGCTAACAGGCAATTATTTTTGGCGATCTTTTTTTATGCTAAAACTCCGGTTTTATTTGAATATTGATAACTCATTAACAGCTTTTATCAATTCAGGAACAAGATCATCATTTAAAAATAGTTTTTATTTTTATGGTTTAGTAAATGACAATAAAATGTTCCCAAAAAATATGGTTTTTGTTCTAAATGCTCGCTGTTCCTTCGATTTATTAATAAAAAAAAAGAAAAGGAACAGACAAGTCAAATATTCTACTCGCACAGAAAACGGACAATGAATAATTTCAAATATCGTAATCTGATTGCAACAACACCAAATTCAAAGCAAGACAGAGGAAATCTCCCAATTTTGATTCAAAAATATCTTTTGACTTATTTATAAGGTCAGGTCAGATTGGGGAGTTTTTTGCTTCGAGCTATAAAGAATGAATCCATCATTTAAACAAAGTAAAAAAAATAAAAAAAAAAAAAAAAAAAAAAAAAAAAAAAAGAAGTTTGTTCTTTCTACCAATCTCCATTAATCCGCGGAAATGGACACCAATGCTAATAAATGAAAATAAACCTACAAAAATAGCCAATGTAAACTTATCCAACTTTGTATGTGTCAAATACTATCGGGAGAAATCGATTTCTAATCAAAATCACACATCACGAGCATCTTTCCAAATTATCTCACTTCTCTCCTGTTGCCTTTTACTACCATTCAATTTCCCCTATTCCAGGCCCTTTTTTTAAGCATGTTCATAAGAATCATGAGTGTACTAAACTATGATGGATAAAACAGATTATTCAAAAAAGCTATATAAAAATTTAGACTGTTCATTTCATAAATCAATATATGATTCCATTTAGTTTTCTTTAATGAAACGATTAGTATTATCTACCTTGATAATAAACTAAATTGATGAATTGCATCCTCTGTTGTAAGGGTGCAAAGGAACTCAGAGTTTCACCTTACAAAGAAGAAGATCTTTTAGCTATACTTATAGAAATACTTTCTTTACCTTCCTTTTATACACATTATACCAATATGAATATTCAAATATGCCTTTTTTTTTTTTAAAAAAAAAAAAAAGATATAATTTTAAAACTGAAGTATGCTTTGTACATAAGAAAAACAATACTTTAAAATCGTTATACTAAAGATATTGGTATATTTTGGATATACCTTATGATACAATTATTCGACCTGGATTCTTCAGTTGTCCAATATTATAGCCTTTCGTTGACTTGAAAATATAATATTGGAATTGATATAATGTATGCCAATGTCTAAATTCATAGTGTACGATAAAGATAAATTAGAAACAAAGAAAAGAGGAAGAAACTGGACTTTATGATAAGTTCTTATATCAGGTTCAAGATTTGTTTCATTTTTTTTTTTTAATTGATTATTTAGCATATTTAAAAATATAAAGTTAGTACTGAAGTCATGAGCTAGAAAAAAATAGTAGTTGATCAAGGGACATCAAGAAGAAGAAGTCAACTTCATGCAAATCAAATAAACAAATAAACAATACCAGAGCTTACTATTATTTAAAAAAGCAAATCAATACATTGTATATATATATATATAAACATATATAATATCACTCTGCTTCTTCTTCTTCTTCTTCGTTAAATGATGTGATCGTAAGCTTTTATAGAACAATGTCTAGATTGGACTTGGTTTGGATTACAGACAAACAAGATCACGATACGACATCACTGGTTTGCATTACCTTTAGCCGTAACTCCGCATATTCGTTCCCCGAAAGCTATTGCCCAGTGCACTTTATGGAAATGTTCTGTTGCATGACCTCTGATTACTTTTACTCTTGTTATTTTGTCAATCAGTGATAATAAAAAATCAAATCATAAACACTTTAACGTTTGATACACTCCGCAGTTTCATTAAATTAACGTTTGGCTTTACACTTTATGATAGTAATGTTGAAACCAGAGAATGACGCCACATAGAGTACACTCCTTCTTTTGTGATCCTTACTCTATACCATACAGGTCCCTATCAGATCTTACAAGATAATATACTACATAGCGACTTGGATTTTATCTAGTTACACATTATGCAATGTAGTACGCGTTAAAATGTATTGGCGTCTGACGGACCATGTCGGTCAAGGTACGGGATGTCTCGCCAGGCTGACGGAGATTTAATTATACTTGAGTTTGATTCGCAGTAAAATGTCAAAAAAAGACACCAAGATAGACGGCTAAAGGCTCAACCAGATCGTGGGGGAGATTGTGGATCAAGAATCACCTATGTCTTAAAAAGTTAACCTTTTGAAACATCCCAAAAATAAAATTATCGAGTTATTTTATATAAATAAGACCCCTTCTCTTGCACTTAGTTTTTTTTTTATTATTATCAATTATCAATACACTTTACAACTATTTTTTTTTCTTTATTTATACTTTATAACTCTACAATATATAATATATATATATACATCTATTTATTGTTGTAAAAGTCAATCAATTAATAATGTCAGCTCCTGCAGAAAATGTTTCTACAGAAGAGAAAGCACGACGATCTACTGATAGTGATGCCACTGTACTTGATACCTATACAATTAATGAACCTATTCCTCTCCAGGAAATTGCATCTTATCGCGAACAAATTCGTGAGCAAATGCCCCCAGGTATTCTTGCTACCAAAACCCTGTCCATAAACCCTTATCCTTCAAAACACACTGATCTTGAAGCACAAACCCGTGTTACTACTCACCATTCTGCAAACAAGCCTGTCATTCACTACGTCAATTGGGACGAAAACGATCCTGAATGTCCTTACAACTGGAGTCTAAGATATCGATGGGTACATACCATCTGTGTAGCTGGTCTTGTCGTTTCTGCTGCTTTCGGTTCATCTGTCATTACAGGTAGAATCAATGGTGTTGTCGAAACGTTTGGTTGTACTGAAGAAGTTGCTATTCTTCAAGTATCTCTTATGGTCTTTGGTTTTATGATTGGTCCTCTTCTTTGGTCCCCTCTTTCTGAATTGTTTGGCCGTAAACCTGTCTATGTCGTTGCTCTTTTTATTTACACCGTCTTTAATATCCCTTGTGCTGTTGCTACCAATATCCAAACTGTTCTTGTGTCTCGTTTCTTTTGTGGCTTCTTTGCCTCGTGTTCGCTAACTTTGGCCGGTGGTTCCATCTCTGATCTTTTCCCTTCAGAGACTCGTGGTAGTGCCATTGCTTATTTTGCTGCTGCTCCTTATGCTGGCCCTGTCTTAGGTCCAATTGTAAGTATTATAATTATTTTGAATATTAAACATTAAACATTGACCATTGTTATTTTACCAGGTTGGTGGTTGGATCTCAGTTGGAACACAAAGTTGGAGATGGATTTACTGGGTAGGTTTTTTTTTTCTTTTTTGCCCTCAACCCTGGAGTTATGTTAAGCTCATGCATTATTTTTTAAAAACATAGGTTAATATGATGCTCGCTGGTGCTATGTGGGTCCTTATCTGTATCTTACCTGAAACCTATCACCCTGTTCTTTTATCTAAACGTGCTAAACGTATTAGGGCTGAAACTGGTGACCCTACTTATGTCACTGTTGAAGAAGAATTCCCTGTTCCCATTACTGAACTTGTTCAAGCCAATTTAGTTCGTCCATTTGTCATGCTTGCCACTGAGCCCATTTTGCTGTTGATGTCCTTGTATATCTCTGTTATCTATGCATTATTGTATGCTTTCTTCTTTGCATATCCTATCATTTTCGGTGGAGTACATCACATGAACGACGGTGAAATTGGTTTGACATTTATTGGTGTTCTTGTCGGTACTGCCTTTGCCTTGCTCGCTACTAACTTTTTTGAAAAGAAATATCATAAAGATATTGCAAAGAGACCTGGTGGTAAGGCAATTCCTGAGGATCGTCTTCCTGGTATGATGAGTGCTGCTCCCTGGGTTCCAATCTCTCTCTTTATTTTCGGCTGGACATCTTACCCTTGGTGTCACTGGATCGGTCCCACCTTTGCTGGTGTACCTTTCGGTTTTGGTATGGTTTTGGTATATTATGCTGCTAACAATTACATTATCGATTGTTTCCCACGTTATGTTACTTCCGCCTTGGCTGCTAAAACCCTTATTCGTTCAGGTTCTGGTGCAGCTTTCCCTCTCTTCATTAATCAAATGTACTATAACTTGGGTAACCAATGGGCAAGTACATTATTAGCTTTCATTTCATTGGCAATTGTACCTATTCCTTTTGCTTTCTATAAATGGGGTCCTTCTATTCGTGCCAGATCTAGCAACGCTGCTTAAGCAAAAAAGCTAATACTCATAAAAATACACTTTACCCCCCCTCCTTCGTCTCCCTTTTCGTTATCATTATTTACTACTTATAGACTTAATATTTTTATTCCACTTCAACATAATCCATCCATCCTTCATTCCTTTTTTTTATATTTTCCTTTTTCGTATAATAAAAACGAATTCATATCAATTATATATTAAATTAAATTAAATATTTCTTTTGGTTGTTGTTTACTCTTGTTTTTATTATTTCTAAAAAATATCACACTTCCCATTTTTGTGCTACTAAAAAGTTACTAGTTGAAGGTATACTTTTACTCCTTGAAAAAAAAAGCTAAACTTACGCCTTATGGCTCCTTATTCTTATATTTTAATTAATAAAAAGGATGTTATTTGCTTACATATGTTTCTTTAATTTTTCTTTTTTAATTCTAATTCTTTCTATATTTTTTTTTCTTTGCTTTATGCGAGAAATGGACTGCTGTTGTCAAAAAATTAGCAGCGAAGAAACTGCTCATCCATTTCACAGTCTGTATCAAAGCGATCATCTTACTATTACAGCACCAACCAAAACCGATAAATCAATACCTATTCCCAAGTTAAATGTCTCTTTAGATTTACCAGGGTTTACTGACTATCTTCCCACTTATTGGCCTGGTCAAACGATTACTGGTGAGATCGAAATCGAACCGCTCTCGCCCATCAAGGTTTCTTCTCTTCGTATCATACTTTTCGGACAAGTGCAAGTACATGGTGAGCATCCTGGAAAACCACTGACAAATGGAATGTTTGACTATGCCAAGAATGTCCAAATTATCAGTAAGGGCCTTCAGGTGATTCGCAGATCCCAACCATTGTCAACTCCGCCCAACGAGGACGAAGAAAGGGACGGAGGAACCGCCGTGGATCCCTATTGGAGAATTTACTGTAAAAGTAGAAGTAATGGGGTCAGTGATATTAATAACGCCATCGACAATGGTGATGATAGCAATAGTAGTTGTAATAATAGTAACAATAATAACAGTAACAATAATGACCGCCCGACTGGAGACCCAAACAAAAAAAGATTAAAGACAGCAGAAGATCGACAGATTGAAAAACTTGTTAAAGAAATCACCACTTTCTGTGATTCAACTGGAATAAGAATTGATTCACCGCATCATAACAAATCATCATCAAAGACAGAATTTGAACTAAATGCAAGTAAACATCGTATTCGTTTTTCAATGGACGCACCTGAAAAACTACCAAGTAGCTTTGAACATCCTCACTTTCCTATAAGCTATAGTATTGTCGTGCTAATGTCATGTCGTGCACCTGAAGATGCCTGTTTCACTCTCCATGCAACAGCAAAGCTTCGGTTGGAACGCTTTCTCAATGTAGATATCGCTGAGCATACATTGAGTATCCAAACGCCCTACTCCTATCGCTATATCCCAAAAAGCAATGGTTTAATGAGTAATTTGTTCTCATCCAGTCTTCACCTAATCAAGATATCTTTACCATCAAACAATCTGAAACCGAAAAGTCGGATTACATCTCTGGAACAAGATAAGCATGCACCAGGCTATGATTCATTTTTAAATGTCTATCTCGAATTATCAAGGCAAGCTTATGAACCTTCTCAGCAAGTTCCACTCCAGCTGAAACTTGTAAACAACACCACCTCTTTTCGTATTTGTACTATCAAAACTGAGATTCGACTTGTTAGACGCATAAACATGCATTGCAATTTAGGCGAAGAAGTCGAAGCCACCGTTCTGGATTCTGCTCAACTCGTGTCGCAGAATATGCCACAGCAATCAAATCTTAATTTTTCAAAGTTGATTTTTGACCTTTCAGAGATTTGCAAAATTCCGGAAGATGCATCCAACTCTATTTCGAGTGCAGCTACAAAAGATGTCTTTTCAATGAGTTACAACTATCATGCTGCTGTGTATATCACTGGTGAAATAACAGATAATATCACATTAGATTCTCAGGAAAAGACCTTTTCTATTCAACAGCGTGATGTACAGAGATTATCATCTTTAAGAAAATTGAATTGTTGTTCAGAGAATCATACTCACAAAACGTATTTCTTTGAACTCGACCCTCTGGTTATTACTGTAGGTCGATATGCAAATGGTACAATTTAAATAACATTAAAAATAATATCATAATGATTAATAAATAAAACAAGCAAAAAAAAATATAATCTATTTTATTAATTAATATATTGTGTATGGTTGCTATTTAAAGTCGATATCTAAAATCAAGACGGTGATTTCCATGATCCCCATTATGTTCTTCTAGATATCTTTTCTTTTCAAAGTCAGTTAACTCATTCCACTGATTATCTCTCCATTTGTTTATTATATAGTAACGCATTCTTTGACCCAGAAAGAGAAAAACAGTGATAATATTAAGAAGGATGTTGATCTTGTTACCGTGTCGATATCTAGGTGCGTCTGCAGCCTCTGTTTTTTTTTGTTTTTTTATAAAAAAAAAGGCGGTTTTAGAGTTTAATGGTTAATAATAATAATAATAATAATAGTAATAATAATAAAAACTTACTGTATATCAGTGAACCAGGTACACTGTTTATATTAGCTGCTCCAATAACTGCGGCCATAGCCAAGGTTCTCTTGCCTATAGGTGCCATATTGGAAGACATCCAAGCAACTTGCATTCCATGCCATGAAGGAAAAGATGCAGTTAATAAGGCAGCACTATAGAGTGTCCATTTTCCAACATTGTCGGGCAGATATTCTAGTACAATAAACCCTAGCAAGCGCCAAATGGTACCAATCAGAGCATAATAGGATACATTTCCATGTTTATCGGATTTTCTGGCTATTATAATGGAAAGCGTCAATCCAATAATATGTGATGGCGCTGTTAATAGATTTGCTGTAGTGGTTGGAAAACCTGAATCTTTAATTATTGATGGAAAATAAGTTGAGATTGGTGTGTCAGACATCATTCTTTTTTTTTTAGAAAAAAGATGAAGAGTAAAGTAAGAAAACGTATCAACATATTGGTGCTATGTATATATTTACCCAAAGAAAGTGATAGTTAAATGAGCCCAAAGGTTTGTATCTGTTACAGTTTTTATGATATCTCGCTTGGTAATAGGTTTGTTGTGCTCCTTTTTAGTGGAATCATCTTTGATTATTCTCATTGATGCTATGCGAACTTGTCTTGCGGTTAACCAACCATCTTTTCCTCTTAGACCATTTTTTGTATGTCTTGAAGATTTTGGTAAATAAAAACTGGTAAGAGAGAAAAAAGAAGATGTGAATAATATTGACATCTATATATATATATATAAAGTAGCAGAAGAAAACGCTTACAAAGCAATCAAACCGATAATGTGCGTAGCAATGCCGTCAAATATAAATAGCCATCGCCATCCTTCCAAACCATATAAACCTCGCATTCTAAACACGCCAAATGCTATTAAACCAGACACAGATGAAGCTAAGGCTTGCGCTCCCCAGAACCATGCTAGTCTAGTTGCCAATTCATTCGTTTTATACCATGACGAAAGGTAACTCAGACAAGCTGGAATAAAACCTGCTTCAGTCACTGCGATTAGAAATCTAACAGTGAGAAATCCATTTAACCCCTAAAATACAGTTTGAATGGTGAGAAAATTAACTCTAGCATTTGGAAAAGTAATCGATAGTATATTTTACATGAATTAATGCATGTCCCCAAGTGACAATAGCCCATGCGTTCATTAAAATTGGTATCCACAAATGGTGACCCACTCGTTTTGAGATGGTACTGGAAGGAAATGTACAAAAAGTAAATACAAGATGATATATTGAAATACCAAGGTTAACACCATCATTTGTAAACCCTAGATCAGCTGCAAGGTTATCGGAAATTGCGTTTGCTAAAAGGAAAGAAAAAAGAAATACAAAAAAAAAAAAGAATGAAAAAGGGTTTATTTGAAAATCATCTATTTTGACACGACATACATATATTTGTTCTATCCATATTCAACACAAATGTCATTAATAGTACAAAGAACATGAGGTTTTTGTCTAATATATCCAAAACCTCTGCCTCTTCTGCTTCAGACCATTTAAAGTCCTCATCGTTAAAAAAATGGTCATCCTTTGTTAATTCAGAAACCGTTGAACCATAGTTCTTATCATCCGGTAATATTAAAGTTTTTTTTAGATCTATGATCATGTTGATATGGTGAATTGAAGGAAGAAGAAATAGTAAAAAAAAAAAGAAATGATTAATTAAAATCAAAGATAACAATTCCATTAAATACGATTTTGAATTGAATCTATTTTATCTGTATTATATTAAAAGTATGATTGGCCCTTTAAATAAAGTAAACAAAGCAAAACACATTTTGGGTTGTACGACTAGACTCATCAACTGTCAATTGCAAAGAAACTGTAAATGTGGCATCATATTTATTTGCTAATAATAAACCAAGCGATTATCTATCCCACACTCAATAAGGGATACAAATTAAAGCGATACAAACACACACACTCAAAAACAAATAAAAATCATGAAACCTTTAGACAAAGACGGTCTAGTTAAAGGAGGTATATTTATACCGAAATACCATTTTGATACAACCATTTAAAATTTAATTTCATCCCATATCAACTAACAGTGCTGATAGTTTAGAATCACGCAAATATTAAAAATATAATGCAATTCATACTGTGATGTGTGATCAAATTTCCCACATGCAAGACCAAAAAATACGTTGAAATTTGACTTTGAGAAAACCATGACCAAAATGTACAATCTTGTTTCAAAAAGAATAAAATTTATAGACTGGTTCACAAATAATGTATTCTCATACATTCATATTAGATAAAGCCAAAGTTTACATCAAGCACTCACTTTAGAGTTTCAAACCTTTATAATTTTTTTTAAAGGGACAAAGTAAATTTCTTTTTCTCGTTTTACTCCATCGTATCTTTTAGTTTAACTCAAACAAATCGGAATGCATTCGTCTTTCGTGTATGATACAACGATTAAGATTCGAGTTATACGCAATAGAGTGATCAAGGTCATACAAAGCACAGAGATAGCGTCTAAATAGCTAGGGGTGTAGATTCATTATCCGAATTAATAATAATAATAAAAAAATTGTGATTGCGCAAGCCGTTTATTTATTTATTGAATTAAATATATATGTATATAGATAGATAGATAGGTAGATGGATGAATTACTGTTTTGTATGCCAAGTTACAGAAAAATCAAAAATGGGATTATTCAAATAAGGAAAACTTGCCTTATTTAATCAAATTATATAATGTAATAAAAATACTATAATCGCTATGCTTATATTCATTTATTACTTCAAACAGGGTCACTTTAAAGTACAATTCAAACCGACTTTTAACTCGGATTATAACACTGCTAAGCTTTCGATTTCAAGAACAATAAAGACGTCTTTGGTTGATGCTGTACGTCTTTCTTTCCATCAAAACATATATTAAAATATTTATTTATATAGAGCTACTTATTAAAGGTACTATATTAAGCTTTTATACGTATAGAAAATCCATATTCAATCATGCATCTAAACTCCATCAAGTGAGCTGAACAAAAGAGGTATAATTTCAACATCCGACATTCATAATGATGACGTCGACTATAATTTCTCTCTGGTTGCTGCAGATGTGGGGGAACAAGGGGTGGTCAGTAGCTGCCAAATAAAAAATAAAAGAAAATAGGCAAATTGTCAGCATTTTTTTTTCTGTTTCTTTGACTTTAACTACGAGTAAAGAACAACCCCCAACTCTTTATTTATTTTAAACCTCCCCCCTCTTACCCTAAACTTTTCGGTAATGTTGAGAACAGTAACCGTAAAGCGAGGTGAGTAAATTCAGCTAGCAACAAACTCTTAATTGACAACAACCTTAATTTGTATTAAAAAAATATTATTGACATTGACCGATAATTAGCTGCAACTGCACTTGCTCGTCAAACTAGAACACTTCCTGGAGCTGTTTCCGTTGGGCGTACATACGCCACCGAAACACCCGATCCTAACGCCAACCCTATTACAGGAAAGACTACCTTTGGTAATCTTTCTGATGAGGATCGCATTTTCACCAACTTATATCTCAAGCACGATTACAAATTGAAGGGCGCTTTGAAGCGTGGCGATTGGTACAAGACCAAGGAAATGGTCCTCAAGGGCCACGAATGGATTCTTAAAGAAATGAAGGAATCCGGTCTTCGTGGTCGTGGTGGTGCTGGTTTCCCCACTGGTCTCAAGTGGAGTTTCATGAACAAGCCCTTGGATGGACGGTAAATACAACAAAAACCTAGATATGCACGCACAAAATGAAATAGAATTATCCTTTTTATTTTAATTATTTCTATTGTTTAAAAATAGTCCTCGCTACCTTGTCATCAATGCTGATGAAGGTGAACCAGGTACCTGTAAGGATCGTGAAATTTTGCGTGGTGACCCTCACAAATTGGTTGAAGGTTGTCTCTTGGCTGGTTCTGCCATGAAGGCCAATGCTGGTATTGTATAAAGACACATCGAATCCATCGTAGTGAAATTAAACATCATTTTTGTAATAGCTTATATCTATATTCGTGGTGAGTTTTACCAGGAAGCCAACCATCTTCAGGAAGCTATTAATGAAGCTTATGCTGCTGGTTTGATCGGTAAGAATGCCTGTGGAACTGGTTATGATTTTGATGTTTACATTCACCGTGGTGCTGGTGCCTATATTTGTGGTGAGGAAACCAGTTTGATTGAATCTATTGAGGGCAAGCAAGGAAAGCCTAGATTGAAGCCTCCATTCCCTGCTGATATCGGTCTTTTTGGCTGCCCTACTACTGTTACCAACGTCGAAACTGTCGCTGTTGCTCCTACCATTCTTAGACGGTAAGAATAACAAAATAATACCAACTTGTAATGCAATTGTGTTGATTAAAACCTTTTCTTTATTATATATATAATAGTGGTGGATCTTGGTTCGCCAGTTTTGGTCGTCCTCGTAACTCTGGTACCAAACTCTTCTGTATCTCTGGACATGTCAACAACCCTGCAACTTTTGAAGAGGTACAATAACATAATGAAACGACAAAGATGCATTTTATTAATATGTAAATATAATATAGGAAATGTCTATGCCTCTTAAAGAAATGATTGAGAAGCACTGTGGTGGTATTCGCGGTGGATGGGACAATTTATTGGGTATTATTCCTGGTGGTTGTTCCGTTCCTGTCCTTCCCAAGAGCATTTGTGAAGATGTTTTGATGGATTTCGATGCCCTTCGTGATGTCAACTCTGGTCTTGGTACCGCTGCTGTCATTGTTATGGATAAGTCCACTGATATTGTTTCTGCTATTTCCAGATTCGCCAAGTTCTATAGACACGAATCATGTGGCCAGTGTACCCCTTGTAGAGAAGGTACCAAGTGGTTAGAATCTATGATGGACCGCTTCGAGATTGGACGTGGTAAAAAGGAAGAAATTGATCAAATTTGGGAATTGACAAAGCAAATCGAAGGTCACACTATTTGTGCCTTGGGTGATGCTGCTGCATGGCCAGTACAGGTAAGAATGGATACAAATATAATTTTTCTTGTTTTACTAAATCATACTTTCTTTGAATCGTATAAACAGGGCCTTATTAGACATTTCAGACCCGAATTAGAAGCACGCATGGAGACTTTTCAAAAGTCTTTGAATGCTTAAAAGAAAACCTAATATACATATTAAAAAAACCTAAAAATTCATATATTATTTTATATATAAATTGTAAATTACTGTGCTTCCGCCTACTTTTTCGAATAATTTGGGCATGTGTGTGAGATTAAATTACCCATAAAAAAGGAGACTTGTTTGACTATGTTTGAAGCTCACTTACCCATATGTTTTAAAAATAAATTGCCCAGTAATTTGATCTAAATGATAGATTTTGTATTTATTCCAAGATGGTATTTGATTATTTAATATCAATAGCACTAGATTCTGAAAACTACAAAATGGTGTATCACCTTTTGGAGTGAGAAATTATGGGTTTCACAAAAGACGACTGCAAAATAATAAACAAAAAACAGATATCCTTTCCATTTTAGTACACAGTTTTCTAGCTATCCATTATAGTTTTCTTCTTTTTATTAAATATACTTTTTAACAACGCTATCCTTGAGTCTGTTCATGGCGATATTAATGCTGAGTATCTCAGACAGAGACAAGCATACACTAGTATTGCTGAAGCGGCCAATGTTGACGTGTCAATCATCGAGACTCACTTTCTTGAGATGACTACTGCAAAAGTGACCCTCTTCCGCCACCTAGAAGATTAGAAGGAATAATTGACACGGAGCTGGATTCAGGCCAGTCATCAACGTTTATACCAGGACCTGGTTAGTTGATTTGGACCAGAGGATATTCTTACCTTCCAAACCAAAGTCACCTATTCAGTTCACATGTTTAATATATTTCTTTTCAAGAAAGCATATAACTTATAAATGATATACTTACTCATAATAATATGCTTTCGAATATTCGATCTAAGTTCGTTGTTAGCACAGACATCAGGAGGGGTAAAGTTCTTGCCCTTGAAAATGGATTTGTCTTAAGAATAAAAAGAGGATGTATTCATATATATTTACCTTTTCTGTATTGTTCCGGAAGAAATGCATTCTCCAGATTAAAAAGCAGAGTCGATTTACCACGCAAATCGCTCAACAACTTCTCTGCATGAACACCTTTGTGCACTCCGGCTGAAGGTGCTCCTTTGAAGCCTGTTTCACACGTGCCGATTGGTGAAGTGCGTATCCTTGAAAAAATTTTGGCTGAAGGGAGAAAACTCTTTTTTTTTATGAAACAGCATAGTAAAAATAAATGTTTAATCCAATAAATGCATTATTATTTTACTATTGCCTTTATTATTGAGGATATCTTTTTGAAGACAGTTTAATCGAGTTGGACTTAATAGGATAAGATACAATAGTGAAACCATCAGACTACACTTAAAGTATATTTAATGGCAAACACGTTATTGAAGGTATTTTACTGAAGGTATTTTACCGTTACATTATAACAATGGCCAAGGAAAAACAAACGCGAACTAGAATAATCGGGCTCCCAAAGGACTATAAATATAAAGATTGGTTGAATACTGTCCTGAATACCACTGTACCGGTCATTGATTACTTTAAATTTGCTGATACTTTCGGTGATTCTGAGAGTGCCACTAATAATCATTATGCAGATCTGTTGTCAAAATTATCAACAAGTCAATCGAACAAACTAACAAAGATGAGCACAAATGCAAAAAAACTTTATGTAAGTATACATACGCATAAAAAAAACCTATTACTATTACTTTTTATTATTCTCAAAACAATCCAGATATCGTTACGGTATAAACAATATTGGGAAACAAGAGACATCTAAATGAATTAACTAATAAAGAAATCAGAAATCTCGCTGAAAAGGCATTGCTTCAACCTACACGAGTTCAATAAATAGTGTACTAAAGAATAAATCGTTAATTTTATAAACTAAATAGTCTAACAATATAAACGAATCAATTAATGAAGCAAGTGAAGGCTATGAAACTAGCGAACATAATCTGTGGTATTATAAGCAGATAGCCCAATTTACTTTCTTTGGATTTGACCAAGTAATTAGTTCTTTCTTGTATTCCATTCAAATCAATCTATAAAACATAACCTGATGAGATGAATAAAACCAGTTGAGCTTAGTTCTAAAAAAGACATTATTTACTAAAAACGACGATTGGTAATACCTTTAAAGTTCCTTTGATATCACTTTCAAATTTATATGTTTGTCTTTAAAAAAAGAATATGGGTGAATATTAAACTTCAAAAAATAGAAGCTCATTTATCAATTACTGTCGAACATTGGTAAATCGTAATTAAAATGGAGTTAAACAAACAATAGTTTTGATGATGGTAGTATTGCATTTACTCCATGGTTGTTATTAGGTTCAAACAACGAAAACCAAACACGGATTAATTATTTCATTGATTCGAGAGAGTATTACAGTGTAGTACTTTATTTATAGTCTCTTTATAAAATGCTAGTTCGTCTAAAACTATTAAAAGGAGCATAGAAATCAGTAAATATGCTACACAAAGACCAAAAGACACATGAGGATGCTCCATTTAGACCATGTTGTTTTACCTGTTACATTTATATATACTGTTCCCGATCTATACGTCTCATATTTACTTTACAGAAAGCTTCATTGTACTACAGCAATGGAGTTATTTCAACGTAACTATCATTGATAAAAACTATATTCATCTTTAATAGATGATTTTCAAAAGTTCAGCATTTCTTTTTGCTGAATCTATATTCTATAGCTCTAACAAGAAATACGTGCCAGAAAAGGCAATATCGGAAATTCAAAGTAATTCGTGAAAATAAAACGTGTATTCCAGTACAATGAAGCTTTCTGTAAAGTAAATATGAGACGTATAGATCGGGAACAGTATATATAAATGTATAATTCCAATAAACTGTTGTTCTGAAACTATTACAAAGACAAAGGAAAGAGAGTAAGAGGGTAAGAGGATAAATAAAGAGCTAGCATAAGCGCGGAGAAAGCTTAGCAATAATGAATCTGTTACTTTCTGGCAAGCAGAACCCAAGATCCAAAAAAGTACATTTCTTCTACATTTACATTTTAAATATATATCAACACAAACCAAATGTCACAGACAACATAGGAATGGCACCTTGGCCGAAGAAGAATAAAGAATTTGAACTCAGTGTTTTCCGTAAAATTGGTTTTATGTATCCTTTTTTTTTTCTCACACTTTGGGCATTTGTATTACTAGTGGGTAAGGACGCTGCTAAAGATACAATACATCTAGCTCTACTATTTATCATAGTAAATCGATTGTAATTGATCTATCCACTATTCATATTCCTTCAGATAAATAAAAGCATAGTATGCCTTTTATTTGTTTTTGTAACAATTCGAGTAACTAAAAAGTAATATTTTTTTTATAGAACTAAAGGAAAGTGATTCCTCAAGGCATTGACAGTGAAGAAAGGTATCTGAGTTTGATCAAATGATGCCGTATTTATCAATAATTTGCAAATTAGGGTGGAATTGGTTTTTGAAGTTGACAAAGTCACTCCTTCTGGCTCCGCTTCCTCCACAAACTAAAAATAATACGTAATCTACATAAAATAAACTTTGTATATTTTTCTTTTCTTTTTTCTTCTTCTTCTCTTATTTTTTTTTTTCCTGCTTTTATTCAACTGTAAACATGTGTAAACCCTCTGCAGCAAACCCTGATCGCCAGGTCCTTCCTACTAACGTCAAGCCTACTCATTACGACTTGACTCTTCAGCCCAACTTGAATACCTTTGTGTTTTATGGTCAAGTTAAAGTCAAGTAAGTTATAACAATGAAGATAAAGTATCTAAAATAATGATACTGACCACCTGTTATTAGCTTGGATGTGAATGAGGATTCAAAGACTATTGTTCTTAATACGCGTGATGTTAAAATCCACTCTGCTACCGTCTCTTCCGTTGCTCTTAAAACCGAATCAACGTAAGTTTGAAGAATATGCAAAAGGTGTATGCACGTATGATTTTAATTAATCCATATGATTGAAATATATATATAGTCAAACCGCCACTGATATTACCTATGATGAAAAGAAGGATTTGGCCACTTTGACTTTCAATGAAGCCATTCCTGCCAACACCAAGGCTGTTTTGAATATGTCCTTCCAGGGTGAATTGAACGATCAAATGGCTGGTTTTTACAGATCCACCTACAAGGATGCCGAAGGAAATACAAAGTAAGTATACATGTTTATGTACGAGTGTATGATTTGAGTATATAAGCTAACTGGGTAATGTTCAAGGTATTTGGCTACTACTCAATTTGAGTCAACAGATGCCCGTAGAGCCTTCCCTTGTTGGGATGAGGTAAGAAACAATAGAAGCAGATAAAATGGTTTATCGTATTATTATTATTTTTTTAATAACACCATTTTTCTTTTCCTATTTTAGCCCAGCTTAAAGGCTACTTTTGATGTTACTTTGGTTGTTCCATCTGAACTCACAGCCTTGTCCAATATGGATGTCATCGCTGATAAGCCTTATCAAGATACTGGAAAGCTTACAGGAAAGACCGAAGGTAAGACTGAGGGTAAGACTGAAGGAAAGACCGAAGGAAAGACTGAAGGTAAAACCGAGGGTAAAACTGAAGGAAAGACCGAGTCTGCCAGCGTTTCATTGAAGGAGGTTAAATATGCCACTACTCCTTTGATGAGTACCTATCTCTTGGCCTTTGTTGTTGGTCCTTTCGAATACATTGAAGCTTTCACCAGTGGTGAATACAACGGTCGTCCTATTCGTTCTCGTGTCTATGCTCTTCCTGGTTCTGTTGAACAAGGTCGTCATGCATTGAATGTATGCATTGCTGCTCTTGAGTACTTTGCAAAGGTATTTGGTGAGCCTTATCCCTTACCCAAGTTGGATATGGTAGCTATTCCTGATTTTGAAGCTGGCGCTATGGAGAACTGGGGTTTGGTTACTTACAGAACAGTCGCCTTGTTGTTTGATGAGAAATCTTCCTCTATTGTATTCAAAAAGAGCACTGCCTATACCGTGTGCCACGAATTGGCCCATCAATGGTTCGGTAATTTGGTGACAATGGAGTGGTGGGATCATTTGTGGTTGAATGAAGGTTTTGCCACTTATGCTGGTTGGCTTGCCGTGGCTGAGATCTTCCCTGAATGGGACGTTTGGACCTCTTTCGTCAATGAAGATATGCCTAGAGCCTTGAATTTAGATGCCCTCCGTTCCTCTCACCCCATTGAAGTTTGCGTTAACGACCCCGCTGAGATTCATCAGATCTTTGATGCGATTTCCTACTACAAGGGTGCTAGTGTCATTCGCATGTTGAGTTCATGGTTGGGTGTTGATACCTTTTTGGCTGGTGTCAGACGCTATCTCCGTCGCCACAGACTCAGTAACGCTTCCACTGACGACCTCTGGGTTGCTTTGAGCGAGGAGGCTAATGTGGATGTCTCCCAATTCATGACCTTGTGGACTAAGCGTGTTGGATATCCTGTTCTTACTGTTGAGCAAAACAAGGGTGAGGATAAGATCAAGGTCACCCAATCTCGCTATTTGTCTACTGGTGACTTGAGTCAAGATGAAGACGAAACTGTTTGGTGGGTTCCTCTTAACGTTCTTGTTGCTGGTAAGACTGAATCTTACACATTGACCGAGAAGTCTCAGACCTTTGATGCTCCTTCCGATGGTTTGTTCAAGATAAATGCTGGTCAAACAGCAGTCTATCGCACCAACTATCCTATTGATAACATTCGTGCTTTGGGAGACGAAATTAAGAAGGGCCCCAAGGGTTTATTGAGTGACACTACCGATAGAGTTGGATTAATCGCTGATGCTGGTAACTTGAGTGTTAGTGGTGAACAGACAACTGCGGCCTTCTTGGAACTTGCCCAAGCTTTCGTTAACGAAGAAAACTACTTGTAAGTAAATCATTTTGGACAGAAAAAAAATATCGGAACGGAAAGCAGAGAGAAATAACGGGAGAAAGGGGAGGGTGTGAGAAAATAATATTATGTCAAACTAAAAAAAAACAAAAAAAAAAACATTAGTGTTTGGTCCCAGTTGAGTACTCATCTTGGTAAGATTTTGGGCGTCTGGTCCGGACAACCCAAGGAAATCCGTGATAGCTTGAAGAGCTTCCGTCGTAGCCTCTTTGCCCCTATTGCTCATAAGCTCGGTTGGCAAGTATCTGAAAACGACGACTACCTTACTAGCATTTTGCGTGTTCTTGCTATTACCAATGCTGGTCGTTCTAACGATGAGGCCACTGTTGAAGAAGCCAAAAAGAGATTCTGGGAGTTTGTCGGTGGCAACAGTGAAGCCATTCACCCTAATCTCCGTGGTCCTGTGTTCAATATTGTTTTAGGTGCTGCAGAAGATGAACAAGAAGAGCACAAAATGTGGGAGGAGGTACTCAAGATCTACCGTGATGAAAGCTTGCCTTCAGATCAGCGTTTGGTCGCTCTTAACTGCTTGGGTGGTATCAAGAGCGAGACTTTGATTAAGAGATATCTTGAAATGAGTTTAGACGAAAAGGAAATCAGAGGACAGGATTCATTCTACGTCTACAGCTCCTTGTCGGCTAATCCCGATGCCCGCGATTTGTTCTGGGAATTCTTCACTGAACATTTCAGCAGACTCCATGATAAATTCTCCAAGTCCTTGAGCTTGTTTGGTGCTGCTGTCAAGTGTGCTGTCGGTGGTTTCGTCTCTCTCGATCGCATTAAGGAAGCTGAAGCATTCTTTGCTGATAAGGATACCAAAGAATATGCTCGCTCTCTTGAACAGGCTTTGGAAGGTGCTAGAGTGAATACTCACTGGGTCAATAGAGATCATGCTCTTGTTGCCGATTGGTTACGTGACAACGCTCATAAGTTTGCTTAAATTGAATGCTCTTTTAGTGTTTTAAAAGCATTGCCTTACCTATCTCTTTCTTAATAGCTTCCTTCTTTCTTTTTTTATATTAAAAAAAAAAGAATATGAGTATATTGTAAATAAAATATTTTGCACCAAAAAATAACTATAGCTTATAGCGTATTTTCAATGGCTTGAATTGATTGTTAACTTTACTAGATTTTCAAGTAGTAGACTACTAAAACAAAACCTAAATAAAGTGTAGTACTCATAATTAAATTCTGGCAGCCAATGATAGATCACCATGACGAAAGTGTCTACTTTCTCCATTTTTATGAAATACCGCTCATCGCAAACGTCAGTCCCATGTATGAGCTTTAGATAAGAATGCTATTCAAATTACACTTCTATCTCTTATCATTTAAAAAGGACATTAACGGTTATATTTGTTATCGAAAATCATTATTTATTTTTTCTTTTCTAAAAAAACAACAGTTTCACTATTGAGTATATGCCAAACATACATATTTTCTACAATTAGCAACTGTCACTAACAATAGTAAAAGGAAAATTATCAAAAAAAGATTCCAAAGAAAATAAAAATAAAAACTTTAGTTGGTCATTATACATATGCAGTCAAACCTCGATATTGAAATACTTTTGTTAGGCTTTGCTTCGTCATTTATTTTTTTTTGGGTATTTCAAGTAGATGTTCGTCAATGAAGCACATATGGGTAATATACCTGAATAATGAAATATTGAATATTAAAATATCAGAATAAAGCATTCAGATATGTAAGTTTTACAGTAGCTCTGCTGATAACAACTATGTTGAAGAGTAGTTAAAAATAGATAAACACAGTGTTAATGTCGATACAATGAGGCAACATTTAAAATATGTTCCTTATTTCCCCTTTAGTACATAATACATACAGTATTTTAACTTGAAATTGAGACGATTTTCAAAAAAAATTGGACAGATAAAAAATTAATTTTGGATGTTTTTTTGGACGATTTCGCCCAGCCCAATTTAGACGAATGTGATTATTTTTTAGACGAGTGTGATTATTTTTTAGATGCATTTACTAATTAAATGTTGGAGACAAGTACTCTATTGCTTCAGCTATTTCAACCCAACTTCTCTTTCTATACATCGATCCCAGTAACTTTCAGCATGTCGTATCCAGCCTTGACAATCGGCAACAGTAACTTGTTTACAAGCCTCAGCAATACGAGGTGTAAGCATGTCTGATTTATCGAGTAGATTCCTTCTTATGTTTTTCTTGATCTTGGACCAGCATTCTTCGATAGGGTTCAAAAAGGGTGAGTATGGGGGCATGAATAGTGGTTTGTAGCCACGTTGATTGATTGCATCTACGACAATACGAGAGTGATGGATCCTACAGTTGTCCATGACGATAAACATACCTTTTTTGTTGTGTTTATCTAAAATATCCATTACTGATTCCATGAATTTGACAATGTGGTAAGCCGTTGTACCTTTTTTAAGCTGGATCGGCTTCGATTCACTTTTGCTCCCAGCTTTTCTTTTATTTGAAGGAGATGATCCAGGAAACTCTTTTTCAATTAGTGCTGCATCCGATTTCTTCAAGGGTTCAACTTTTGAAAAACAAACGGCGCCAAAGGAAGATATACAACCAACGATGCTGATATTTACGCCTTTCTGCGTATGAACTTTTACAATTGCTGGATCTCCTACCTTCGGCCAAGCACGACTTCTCATTAATTGTGAGTGGAAGCCAGCCTCATCAACAAAGATGCAATTTTCACTAAAACTGACACCTGCGGCTTTCCACTGATTGACTATATTGAAGCGAAGTTCGAGAGTTCTTGGATCATCACGCTCCACAGTGTATTTTGTAGCTTGCTTGAGCGATATTGAACACTTCTCTCGGATATGTTTATACAGGCCAGGAATAGATATTTCAAGACCATTAAAATGTTCACACAACTTTAGTCTTGCCTCCTCAAGAACAATTGAAGGGCTGTTATCAAATAACTCAATCAAGAAGGCTGAATGTTGTGGAAACAGTTTTTTTGGCCCTCGCATAAGTGCCTTAGGAATATTGCCAGGAAGTACAGAACCGTCTCCAGCGTTAAACTCATCTAGCAGTTTGTAAGCACTGCTGCGGAGTATACCGCATTGCTCTGCTGCCATTGGTACTGTTAGTCCCTCCTCTTGGATCATTCGAATGAACCTCTCAATTTGATACTGACCGTATTTCTTATACTTCGTGTTATATGCGGTTAAAGTAAGTAAAATAAAATATAAAGTCAATAAGTCTTTGAAGATTGAACAGTTTATTTTTAAATTAGAATCTAGAATTGAGATGAGTCTCCCTTGGAGTGGATACAAAGGGTGTATTTATATACAAATAATCGGGTAAAGGTTAAGGAAGGAAATAGTGTGATGTTGGATAACGAATATTCCATAATAATGTATTGGTACTTAAAGGTAGGTAAAAGTGGCGTTACAAGTGAATGTAAGTATAATATGATTCTCAAGAACAAGTAAATTGTGGAGAACCTTAAATAGGAAGTAATCTTCCAATAGGAATTAATATTTACAAATAATGCAATCTTAAAATAATATAAATATATGAAACCATAATAAAGTTTGGATAAATAGAATTAATCTTATACCATATAACCACTAAGATATTATCCCAATATAATCTTAAGTAATAATAATTATGCAAGATGCATAGAGTGATTATATGTTTATGACACTTTGTATATGCCTTATGACTGAGAGCAATGTGTTCGATGATAGCTTTGTGGATAATATATGAATATGTACAACAGATGTGTCTCCAGCTTTGGCCTATGCTCGTTCTATCCCTTCACGATCATCTACTTCGATCAAGTTACTTCAACAAAAATTGGCCTTTCTCCTAGCAATGGCTGCCTTCCTTCGTCCCTCATACTTGGCTCGTATTCCCTTTGCATCATGCTCCATATTGGATAATGGCCGTCTTCACTTTCAAGTAGTTGCACCAAAGGAAACTCGAGGTAAAAGGCGTATCATCAAACCTTTCACGGTTCACCCACATATAGAAGATGTTGAATTGTGTCCCATTCAATGCTTTAAAATACTACGGGATCATCCAGATCTACTTCCTCGCCGAGCCAACTCTCCTCTCTTTATCAAGTCTAACAACGTGAACCAACCGTTATCTGCAGCTACGATTTCTTCATGGTTACATCGTAATTTCATCTCGCTATGTACCAACGAACCTGGGATCTCCATACGATTATTGGCCTCCTCTCGCGCTCTGGAACTTGGCATTTCACAGGATAGCATTACGACTCTTGGCAATTGGGCTTCGCCAACTACTTTTGTTCGCCATTACCAAAGAAATCAAATGTCACAGGTTGATTTCACTTCAACAGTTTTATCGAATCAAGAGGAATATTTTGATGCTTCTGACTCTTTGACTCTGGATTAGCATAATAATATTTCCTATTTTGTTCTGACAGTCTCAAGAAATTCTTTCGAGAAATTTCTTTCGACCTAGAATTGCTATTTAGACCTGAAGAACAAAATAGGAAATATTATTATGCCCACCCTTCACTTGATTTTACTTTATTATATATCTTTTCCCTCCCTTCTATTTTATTATTTAATTTGAACGAGCTTAAATCGATTAATGTTATAATAATTTGATTTTATTGCTTTATATATCTTTGAATTCGCTATAAAATAAAAGCTCAAGAAGATTCTAGCATAATAATATTTCCTATTTTGTTCTTCAGGCCTAAATAGCAATTTTGGGAAAAAATTGAAATTTCGGATTCCCAAAAGTGCCTGTAGTGCTCATTTTCAGCATATTTTTCTTTTATTATTCTTACAAGCTTTATATTAACACATGATTGCTTTTTATAAGCTTTTTTATAAGATAAATAGTAGTACAATAAATTCAAATACAACCTGAATGTTAAACAAATAAATAAATAAATGAATAATAGATTTCATAAATCTAGTTTTCATTTATTGTCTAATGTATTTTTATTAGGAGATAAATATAGATATAAGAGAATATAGAAGATATAAAAATATAAAAGATATAAAAGATATTAAAGATTAAAAATCGGTAGTTTGTCTTAATTTAATTTGAACTCTTAGCTGATGCAAAGAGAGTTTACAACGTTTTCTGGTGACTTCGAGTCGTTCGGCTGCTACATCGCAGGATATATTCTCGTCTTCTGCTTTTTTTTTTGATAGCGTTGTATAGCTCGTTTCTTCTCCTAAAGTACTTTGACTCGAACCCAGATTTTCTCCATTTAGTACCATAGTTTCTTTCTAAACCTTTAACAGCGGGACAGCCAGTTAGTCCAACATCGTATTCTCTCCATACGTCAATAACAGTGACTATATTTCTATTGAGAAAGTATATCGGCATGGAAGGAGAAGGTGATGATGGATCGGAAGATCTTGAAGTAAAAGGAGAAGTTTCAGAAGTATAAGGGGCCATAGAAGAAGAAGAAGAAGAAGAAGAAGAAGAAATGGTAGCTTGAGAAATAGACAAAGTAGGATTAGGCGATCCAGAGGAATTAAAATAAGCATTACCAAATGCAAAAAAATCAGAAACGGCTTGACTAAGTTTTTTTAGTTCCAGAGCGTGCGCCTGCTCCATAGCCTTCATTTGGCCTGACATTATATCGAAACTAGCTTTTACGGAGGCACTCATTTCTAGTAATGCCATTTGGACTCTTTGGCTTGTATGGAAAGGGCCATCAGAATTATCAATAACTTGTAAAAGACGGCTCTCAAAGTCCTTAAAAAGAGCGGTAGCAAAAATTGGAGCTTGCCAGAGATAATACAAGGGGTACTTTCTCTTCAACACCACAGAATCCTATTACATATTCATATGTTTAATTAGTTACTACATACTTAAAAATATAAATATAAAAAGATATTGACCAATTACCTGAAGAAATACATTACGCAACTCTTGAAGTAAAATCAAAAAATTAGGTCCAGCATTGTCCTCTTCAACTTGTATCACTTCTTCCTTCCCCTTCCCTTTTCCGATAGCCTGCTCCTTGTTTTTATGAAAAACATTTAGCCAATACTCAACCTTTGGAAAGATCATTTTCTGGAGCTCTTCTGGTGCAATAATCTCGACACGAGGGAGGAAGTAATCATAGCGATTATTTGGATCAAAATCAGCTAGCGCTTTTAAAGCTTCAATAGGAAGGCTTGCATTGTAGGATCCTACCCGGCGACTCTGTACCCACCGACCAGCAATGCTTTGTTGATCACCATTAACACCACTGAGTGACATAATATTCATGGCGCTTTTTCTAGAGGCATGTGTCTTTTTGCTTGTGTCAATATTGTTGTGGGCAAAAGCACTGCTGTAAACTTTACTATGGGTACCATAGGAAATACCCTTGGTGGCATCATCATCAGATGGCAAAATTTGAGTTTCATACCAATTCTTGCGGCAAGTGAAGTCAGGGAAAGTTTCATTTTCAAAATGAAAGCGAGAGAAAAGGCTAAAAGCAAGGGCACCAATACAACATGTTTCGGGATTGCGATGTCTAATTGTTGATCCATATTCAATTTTACCATGTTGATTCATTTTACCGAAGTCAATGGCTATTACCAATGCAAAACACCTAGTAACACCTAATGTAGGTAATTCTAAGCTGGCGCAATCGGCAAACTCAATGTTACAAGTGTTTTGACTGCGAGAAAGAATAGCATGACTTATCAAAAAGGATAATCTATCTCTACAGCCCTTGAAACCGTTTCTTTCTGCTAAAAAGTATTCACCAATTTTCAGAAACTCATGTTTGTTGTATCCATCATTCAGAGTGTTGTTAGCACAATCTTCAAAACGCTGCCTTTTTTCTTTTGCTTTTACTCTCACATGGTTTTTGAGAAATGTGTTTACAAGAGGTCCACGCACAACCACATCACTCAAGGATTGGTCTTGTTTACAGTGCTGTTCATGAAGATTAGCTACAGCCTTGACGTACATGAGTATACTCTCTCTTCCAAGTTCTCTTTCGGTTACTTTTCCATGCTTCTTTTTCTTTGTTACATATTCTCGAAGAAAATAGGCCTGCCTTGCATCTGTAACTCTTTCACCAGCACTCTCAGGTCCAGTTTCTTTACACCAGTCCTATTTTTTTTTTTTTCAAATATGTATAAGCATAGATACTTTTACTTTTATATCTTTTTACTCACCCTCCATTGCTGTTGCTTCTTGAAGTAGGCCTTCATGGTATTAGTAGGTATGTTTTGTAATTCCTCCGCGATGAGTTCTTGATTACTGCGATACATAGCAATATTTGCCAAGGATTCGCGCTGGATGCGTTCTCTGTATTCTTCAGTCATGACAGATATAAAATAATAATAAAATTGAGAAAGTGGAACTAGCTTAAGGAAACTTAAGATATATTTTTTTCTTTGCGTAATTGATTTATATTTATACTATTGAAATCGGGTAGATAGCTATATATAGTAATATAAGCAAAAGGGTAGTGTGGAGCATTAAAGTATAGGTTATGTTCAAAACGGAAGCAAAATTTAAAAAAAGGAATTTATGAAGAAGTGAAAAAAATTGCTTTATTTGGAAAATCAACTAATAAAAGTCATGTATTTGGACAATGGACACAACATGCAGAATACATCCCTTCTCCCACCTATTGTATATGAATTAAGTATTAGGAGCAAATGCCTCTAACTTTGTATCTCAAAGTCACGCACTAGCCAATAAAGAAATATTTAAAAAAAAACATGCAGAATACCTCAGGTATTTCTTCTGTGTCCAGTGATTTTTGTGTGGAGGAGCAAAAAAATACCTAAAAGATGAGATATTATTGGCTTAAATTTAGTTCCGACTATAAATTTTTTTGGACACGATCGGACACAGAGGCTATATACTGTATTTAGAAATAGAATCACTATTATTGGGCTAGATCTCAATTTAAAATTAACTGTATGTTATGGTTGATAGTGATATTGTTATCACAGTCAAGAAAACATCACCAACCATTAAATCCTATTTGTATTGGATTATTACTTTTTATTATCATATATATAAATATATATATATTTAATAATATTTTTGAAATAATAGATGAGCATAAATAAATTAGAAAAAGGAAGAAAAAAGGATTAGAAATTATGTAGTAACATAAATGTAAACCGTAAAAAAAAAAAGGGGAATTCTATAGATGTTGAATATATATCACACAAGATATATATAATGGAAAGAATCATATATGGTTGCAATTGATCTTCCAGAGGATTTGGTTGTACTAGGTTGAATTACAGATGGCTTTCTATATATACATAAAAAAATAAAAAATTCTTGCTTTTGATAGTCAAATAAAAAGCGTGAAAAAAAAAAGAAGAGGATATGATAAATCATTGGTATAATAAGCATGGACGAAAAGGATAGAAGAAGAAAAAAAAGGGGGGCATAGTAGAAGGTTTCATAAAAAGAAAAAGTAACGTGTTGAGAAGGCGTTATTCTCTATCACCTGTAGATGTCTTTTTTTTTTATGAGCTAAATGTTGAGAACGCTACACGATCATAATGATGACTCGATACATCAAGTTGTCGGAGGAACAACGGTGGAGCATTCGGCGGACTTGACAGTGCCTCCGCTTCCGATTCACTACCGGTTGATGGTGAGCTTGACTCGCACATAGGCGGAGATTGGTGTTGATGCTGCTGGTGCTGTTGTACTGGCTTACCATTGCTAAAAAGAGTAAAAAGAAGAGGGAGGAAGAAATTAGTAAATGAGAGAGGGGAGAAGATTCCTTTTTTTTTTGAAAAAAAAAGATCAATAATCATTAATAGTTGCTCTGAGCAGCTTACTTGCAAAATTCCCACTCACGGCCAGGATCGTGACAACGCTGATGTCTTGATAAAGTGGTTTTTCGAGTAAATGACTTTCCACAATCTGGATGAAGGCAAACATAAGGTCTCTTGCCTGTATGTGTTCTTCGATGTCTTGCTAAGGAAGAAGACTATTGTAATGATAATGTTATTAATCGACTGTATCGTAAGTGTATAGATGTGAAAGTAATTTCTTTCATTATATAATATATATATATGTCAAAAAAGATTACATAATAAACGCAGCAAACAGAAAAAGGGTATCTGTTTGCTGCGTAAGGTGAATAGAAATGACTTACATCACTGAATGATTTTCCGCACTGTTCATGTTCGCAAACATGAGGACGTTCACCAGTATGAGTACGAAAATGTACAGTAAGGGCAGATCTTTGGATGAACTGCTTTCCACACCATGGCCATTTGCAATGATAGGGCCTTTCACCTGTATGAATTCTCACATGTCTCGAAAGATCTGAGCGCCGGGAAAACGCTTTCGTACAGCCGACCCAGTCACAGTTAAAGGGTCTATCTTCGTTAATGTCTTTGGGCTGTTCGTTCAACAAATTTCGAATATCCATATTTTTTTGGGGGGTGGATTTATGTGATTTGTCCTTTTTTTTTGCTAGGTTTTAAACGATTTTGTTTTTACTCTTTGTTTGTTGTTGTTTTTTTGAAGTTTAATTATTTTAGCGCAGTGTCAAAATAAATAGAGGATTGAGAGTTATATCTACTTTAAATGATTTAAAAGTAGAAACTAAAAATAAGGTAGAAAAAGAGAAGAAAAAAAAGAGGAGATAAGATGTTTAAATGAGAGGATATGGCTCTTTTCTTAAAGTAGTTAAGAAAAGAGAAGAAATAAAGATTAAAAAAATAAAAAGTTAAAACTTTAAATAAATAAATAAAAAAAAAAAAAGAGAAAAGAGCGAAAAAAGAATAATAATGGTGAACTGTCTGTTTTCTAATTTATAGCTTTAAAGGTAGCATTGGTAAGAGTCACAACCTGAAAAAAAAAAAGGAAAAAAAAGACTGTGGTACAATCGATGTCTTCTTTATTTCTTGTTTCTTCCAGTAATTTCTTTAACTGATGTTACCTACAAATCTTCAGAGGTATATTTTATTAGTAATCTCACTATTTTGCATAACTTGTAACTGTCTTTAAATGTTCTATCGTCAATAAATCATTTGTTTTGCTGTTTAAAATTAAAATGTGTATAGTGTATTATAATGAAGACCAAATTACATTAGAGTATTAAAGCAAAGATGCTGCTTTCCAAATAAGATAAAGTGCTTTAAGAAACGGAGCCATTCACGCCTTTAGATTCTAGAGTCTATGTTTATTAGTATATCTAAAGAAATATCAACTGCGTAGCTAACTTTTTATATTAATGAAAAAATAAATATAAAAAGAAAGTCAAAGGAATTCCATCCAAGATAACCTTATTTCAATCGATTTTCCCTTTTATTTGTATTGTTACCCGTCTACAATTACATTTGTTGCTGTCACTAAAAATATTTTGAAGCTTTTTTGCCACGTTTTCCTATCGTACAGCTTGGTTATGTCATTTTTGGAGAGAAATGAGATAGTTGATGTATGACAAGAAGCAAATTTGGCAATTGAGATATTTTCCATGTTTTATTGGATTTGTTGAATAATATTAAGCACGAGCCATTCAGTATTTTAGGAATTCCTTTTTATAATCATTTCGCTATTAAACAATATCTACAAAAAGATGCTGTGATCAGTTGATTTACTTGCTTCCTTCGTTTTTCTCAACTGTCGACGGAGTTTTAATATAGATCCTATTGTCAAATTACCCCTGGCCCACAGACACGCCGCCGATCAGTTAAATAAAGTGTCATACACAGGACATTGAAATTTTATAATTATAAAAAACGTTACTTCTTTTCATTAGAACACTTTGACTTTATGTTAAAGTGTCTCTTTCTTTTTCACTCGTATAGCATAAATCTATATATATATATAAACTACATAAATACAGAAGACATTGTACCTAAAGAAAAACCAAGAAAGAATAGGTATGAAGTAATGCGTTTTTTTTCTACCAACGGGTAAAAAAAACCGACCCATTTTACTATTTATAGCGTATGTGGGAAATAAGTTGGCGCTCTAAAAAGTATGACATAAATGATCATGGGTTGCTAAAATATTTTGTGAAATTTGACAAATGTAGTAATAGCACTGACTTGATTCAAATGTACATCTTTCCATTAACATCAAATTTGTTTTAATTTCTTCAAATTATCAGTTTTCAGTTAGTTAAAGTTTATGCATCATATCCAATAAGGTAAAATCATGCTGAATTGTTGTTTTTTAAACATTTAAACATGGAAACGCTCTTTAATTATAAAAACAAGGACTAAAAAAAAAAAATAGAGATAACTGAAATATCATTTTAGCCACAAATATTTTTACTTTTTTTTTTAGTGTCACCTAAGTATTTTTTTTAAAAGACAAAACGGATTCCGTGTAATACATTTCTCTTGGGTTACTCACACAACCCCCGCATTTTCATAACCGATCGCTTTTATTTGTATTTTTGTACCATTCAATCTCAAAAAAGGTTGGTACTCCGTTCTTTTTAATTGATCACAAAAATGGAGTGGGAACAAAAAAAATAAAATAAAAGGTATATATAATTTTGACGTTTTGTGATTTACATTAAAAGATAAAACTGGTAAATGCAGTATTTTCATATCAAAAACGCAAGTTGAAAATATGCTTTGCTTTGTCTTGAACTCAAATTTGGCTGTCTGCATGTTTATATACCTTGAATATCCAGTTATGAGATAACCTAGTTTGCAGAAACAAAGGGCCAACCCTCGCCTAAGTCCCCGAGTTTTTTAAAATATGACATAGTGTGTTAGTGAGTAATAAGATTGTGTGGTCCATGAATATGGCTGCTCAATGGGCTTAAAGCTTAAATTTTTAGATAATGTGATTGCCAATGCTCTGTTCCGTAAGCCGATTTATAATTCAATCTACATACCCAAATAAACTACTGCCATCGTCTAGATGTTAGTTAATTGATACATGTAATTACATTCGTATGGTCTATTGAACACGGACATGTTGAGTGCGTTTCTATGCTTTATAAAATGAAACTACATATATCCTGTAGAAAAAGAACCACATTTATAACTTTGAACATAGATATCTTATTATTTCTATATTGATAGCCAAAAGATATATTCGTTTTTGAAAACTAAAATAAAAACATCAGCTTATTCTGTGATAACCAAAAGAAGCATTACTACATTCTATTAGTTTTTATATCATTTGTAGAATCTTATTAAACAGATCTTTTTTATTGATATAAAATGCGTATATAGCTCTACAGAACTTGTGTCAGATCAAAATATGTAAATATATCACAGAATGCAAAATTTTTATCAATAAGGTAAGTAACGGAGTGAAATCAATGGTGGGATGGCGACAAGAACATTTAGATTGTTATAAGTTTAACAGAAAAAAAAAGTTCGGGAGATACTTTTAGAAAAGTACCGGGAACTCCTGCACCTTTATTTTTTTTAAAAAAAATAAATAGATATAGTATTATGAATTTCATAACTCATTTTCACTATTTGAAGGGCTTTTACTTATTTTTGAATATATTCATAACATAGCTGGCATATTTGATCATAATATTTTGCAAGATCGGTTTATCGAAGTTTCACAAAATCATCATTTGCAATACTATTCATATTTTTGGATTATATCTAAGTGATTTTATAAATATATAATAAAAAAATACTTATTCAAATTGTCTGTTCTTTGCGAGACTCAAGCAACTTACTCTAAAACAAAGCCTAACAAAGTTTAACATAACTATCAGATACTTACAAAGTGAAAGTTAAAAGGGTACATACATTAAATTTAAATTTACGACAATTTTAATATGGGAATATTGTATATTAACAGAGTCTGAGGTCCTTGCCAGGTATATGACTTTTCTCCGCTAAGCGAGGCTTTATGGTTTCCGTTCGTACTAACCAAACGAAAAACGTGGCGATAATTCTCCAATAAAAAAACGGAACGAGCGCAAATACACAACCAAAGCATTTACCACTCTTCCTATCATCTGAACCATTCATTACATGACAATATATATTTATTAAAAAAGCAGTTTAGCTACTATTTATAGTTGTAGTTATCTTTTATTTGACTTGCCTCTCTCTCTCTCGCAATTTTGCAAAAATGAAGATAAAAAAAAAAAGTAAGAGAGCGATGATTTAAGAGACATTACTGACCAGTTGTACCCTTATTTTTTGACATTTAAGCTAAATTGAGTTTAAAGGCCACATGGCGCACAACGGAAACACAAATCAATTGATTGGAGCACAGTAAAGGAATAAAAGAATTATAAATTTAAAAAGGTGATCGAGTTTGATAATACTGAGGACACAAGGACACGGTGAGATCGAATGATTGTCCTAAAACAGTACCTTTTCCGTTCACCGGGCTACCAATCACTTTGTAAGAGTGAATAAGAGGGTACTTTTTTCTTCTCCTACGCGTTCATATAAACTGTCAAAGTTGTTTTGGTGATATTGTTTTTAATTGAGTGAGTTCATCGATAAGAATTCTTTCATCCCTGACTCTTCTTTTTTTTTTTTTTTTTTGTATCTATTATAATAATTAAGCTAATAAATTTTTAGAATCATACAACTTGACTGGTTCTATCTATATTACACAGGAAGTTTCCAATTGTACTCGCGATATCAAATAAAAACAATAAAATTTAAATGATATCGACGGATAAGACAAATGAATTTATAATTAAGGGACACAATGTTGTTACTTGTTCAAAAACTAATTAACTCTTCGCCCATCTTTTTGTTGATTGGTTTTGTCTTGTCAATATCTATTTATGTATTTGAATTTCATCATCTACTTTTCTCCAATGCAGTGTGTCGCAAATCGATAGGGGAAACTCT